>VZRS01010747.1:4513-24808 GCA_013398055.1 Ifrita kowaldi | reverse complement strand
AATGAGTGGTTGGCGGGGGTGGTGTTGTATTTCAGAAAGCTTCCTGTGTAGTAAAGCTCATAAATAACTGACACCACTCCTTCAGAGAAAGTTTTCAGGGGCTTTTGTGGGGGTGGTGTCTGTTTTTTATCAGTCACTAGGGCACAGTAGCAGTGTTACTAAGCCTGATGAATATTTAGAGAAAACTCAGTATGAATAAATTTGTAAAGTAAACTGCAGCTAAGCTGGGAGAGCATTTTAAATAAAAATGGAAGGTATTTAGAAGTCAGACTTCTGTTCTTTATTTCTTCCTCTTCCTTCAGGTGAGGAAATAAAGAGCAGCAATGTCACAGTGAAGCATTTCCAAAGGAGAGACTAGAACAGGCAGGAGGAGTGCAGAGTAGCTGCAGGCAGTAGTGGCTGATGGACACAGTGAGAAGGTAAAGTGAAAAGATCAGACTGAGCTTCTAATTCTTACTTTCAAATTTATTGTCCTTAAAACAAGTTTAAAAAGCAAGAATTAGCATATTTATCCAAGAACAGTAATCCTGAAATCCTGAATATACGGTATTTGGTGAGGAGATGGAAATCTGTTCTGGTTTTTGTTTAAAGATGTTTGAGTTGCTAAAAATTTAAACCCAAAACAACAAAGGAGTATTATTTAAGGTCAGTTATATTGTTCCACTCACACTGGCTGGAAGCTGGCTGTGCCGGGGCTTCTGAATCACAACATGGACTTGAAGAAGGGTAAAGAACTCCCCAACCGTGATAGCCCCACTCTGAAATTTCTGCACATTTGAGGAAAAACATACAGGTGAGTCCATTTTTCAAGACAGAATGCTCACTGGTGTATGCACACAGGAGTTTTTTCCTGTTAGGACAAGAAGTTGCTGTCTTCCAGCTGTGTCCATACCTCCCATAAATTTTCTTCACAAATGCTGTCCGTGAGAAGCTGGGACTCCACCTGACTGCTGCACTGGACTGGGAAAACAAAACAGAAAGCGTGTGTGTGTGGGGGTGTTGGTGGAGTTAACAACAGTCTTACAGGGCAAAGAACACAAGGTTTGGGACTCTCATCACGAACGGTCTCTTACGTGTTAACTCTGTGTCAGCCTTCACAGAATCCAGGGAGCTGCTGGTGCTGGCGTGAGGACACTCAGGGCTTTTAGCTGAGAGATTTGGAGGTTCTCCACCTTCCTCGACTTCTGCTTGGTCCTGAGGCACAACATCGAAAGTCACCTAACATTAAAAAAATTAAAAAAAAATAAATTAACATAGTTATAGGAAACAACCTAACTGGATCAGTGGTTTATTGTAGCTGGTCCTTGAAAGGATTAAGGGGATACTACGCAGAGAAGTTTAAAATTGGCAAATCCCTCATTGTGCCTGTTTTGCCTGGTACAGGAATGTTGTGCTCATCAACCTGATTCTTGTAACTTGGCAAAACAATGAAAACCACAGGGAATGACACAGGGGAGTGACAGCAAACTGGTGGTTATGAAAAACAAGAAAGCCTACTAACAGATCCACTTACAGCCCCAAAACTTAAGCCCTGGTGGTGTTCCCTGTACCCTTACAGTGAGGGACCAGGCTCACCTCCAAGTCTTGAGAGGCCCCAGCATCCACATTTTCATCCCTCTTGGCCTTCTTGGGGCTTTGAAGATCCTCCTGAGTTGGTCCCAAAGCTCTTTTCGTGTTGCAAGTTTTTGTCTCTTCAAATGGACCCTTTTCAGAGTGCGGGATTTGTTTTTTATCATCCCAAGCATTTTCCACGAGTTCGGAGCTGACAGATTCATTGGAATCCATTTCCTCCAGGCACACAGGGAGAAATTCTTCTGCTATGAACTGAAAAGGGCTGAAGTTCTGCCTGCTGGACTTGTTACCTGGGGTTTCACTGGTGTTTCCTGGAACTGGGGCTTCTGCTCTGTCTGATTTTGTATTTATGTCTTCTGCACTGGAAACACGATTTCTCTTGTTTGGTAATTTAGGCTGGAATATACCCAGAGGGATATTTATTCCTGGATATTCATCCTTAGGCGCCATTCCTATAGGATCAGCTCCAGATTCCAGACCTGTGTTCTCCTGCCTTTTGGTATCAAAGAAGTTATTTGCTTCACTGACAGTGTTTTTTGCCAACCTCATGGTATCCTCTGGCTGAGTTGAGGAACTGGGCAACTGGTCAGAAGAAGCAGTTTTGGAAACAGAAAGAGATCTCCTTCTCAGATCTTTCAGTTTTGAACAAATATCTAAAATACCTGAAACTGCTGGTGGAAGAGTGGGATGAGTCTGATCCGTTGGACTGTCACTGACCAAAGGTTGACTAGTTTGTTCAGAATTTATTTGAAAGTCTTTTGGAGGCACTTCCTCTTCAGCTGACACCTCCTCATTTTTCTTGGATTCCTTGTTAGCAGCTGGAACAAGGTTTGCTCCAGCCAAGCCCAAATCTGAATCTCCACAACGAGATGAATCCTCTTCCACTAGCTGGTTTGTCTGAGTACTAGGGGTATACGGATGACCCTTCCAAGGATCTGACCCCTGCATGGGAAAGGAAACACAGGATCTCAAACTGCCACTTTCTTCCCTGTGATCCACAGGGGCCTTACTTGGGAACTTGAAAGATACTCTCTTTGATTGAAGTTTTTCTGGTGATGTGAGATCCTGCTCCCTGCTTACAGGGACAGAATTATCCGTGGGAAGGCCATGATCCCGTGGTGCCCCCACATCCACAGTTCTTTCTTGAAGGGAGGCAGAATAAATGGAATGTGGTGTTGTGCCACTGGGGACCTGAGTAGTTCCTTTCTCACTAGGAAATGCTGAGGCTGGCAAAGCAGAAGAGGGAATGCTGGGCTTATCCTTAGGTTTTATGGCACATTGTGAGGAGTCCATGTCACCTCTGCAGGACACCAACCCACTGTGCATGTGCTGTGGTGGCTGCTGGGTGTTTGTGTGGGGCACCTGCTGGGCCTCAAACTCACGGATGTTCTTACTGACAGCGACAGTGTGGGATGCAGTGATGTCCATATCCTCCTGGTCCTGGGCAAACACAATGGTTTTGTCAGCAGGAATGGCTGGGATGGGCTGTCTGTGCTGTGCTGTGTGAATTGTGGTGATCTCCATATCCTGAGCCAGAGCAAAACTGACGGTGCTGCCACCTGCAGCAGCCTCCTGCCCGCCCCGCTCCGCCGGCGTTGTCGTCGTGGCCCCTTTTTCTAAGGACATTGTTTCATTTCCACCTTGACCAAAGCATCTGCTTTGGGGTGCTGCTTTGTTTTGTGACAAAACAATGCTGATGCTGTAATCTGGAACCATCACCACACACCTGCCAGTCATGTCCATGTTTTCACCGTGGGGAAACACAACAGACTTTTCTCCAAAGAAGGACGACTGGGAACTTCCCCTGGGCGCCTCAGATGTCCTGGCCCACACTGGCTCTTCTGCACCCTTCTGGAGTAGCCCATGAGCTGAGGGAGGAGTTCTTAAATCCTCTCTCGAAGAACCTGTTTTACCCATGGAAAAATGTCTGTCAGAGTCTCCTCGGGTTGGCAATACTTTGTTTACTGCCCTCACAGGCTGGGGTTTCTCTTGCCTCTCTGAGTTTTGGCTGTCTGCATTTATCCCTATTACTGTCCCAAACTGTTCATTTCCTCTCATTCCAGAGGGAGCAGGATTGTTACTGAAACTAAACGAACCACTTGGAGCCAAAGCAGTAACAATTTGCTTACTGGTGTTCATTTTCAAGTCCCCACATTCCGTTGCTACAGTTTGACTCATGATATCCACACCGCGATGACTGGAAAATGGGAAGGGCTGGTTTTGCAGATGCTTGGATAGTGCATTGTTTTGATTATAATCCATGAATTCTTGTTCAGTGTTACTAGGAGCAATCTCAAAGGCAGCAGGATGAGCTTTGGTTATGTCCATGCTTTGATCACCTGAAAACACACCTGTTGTATCATTTGTGCAGAAATCTGAGAGGCTTGGAAGGTTTTTTTCCAGAGGCTGTGATACCACAACTTCTTGGCTTTGCAAAGACAGGGAGGCACCGGTGCTTGTGACAACATTCTCGGGGACTCCTCTGTTTTGCTCTTGTAACAAACACATGCTCTTGCCACAGGAACTCAGACCACTTGCCTGGAAGTTGGTTTTTCCAAGTTTCTTATCAACCATTATCATCTGAAGATCTTGAGCATTCCTTTCCATAGCCTGGCTCCTTTTATTATTCCCATCAATACTCCTCACTTCAACATTTTCCTTGTCCATATCTCCAGAATATGCAGATATGTCACCCTCAGTGACATTTTTGTTCTGGTTCTTTCTTGGAATGATTTTACAGGGCATTTGTTTCGGTTCTGCTGTTATCCCACTGCTTTGACCATCAAAGACAACAGTGTGGCATCTTGTTATTTCCATTTCTTCCTGCTCAGTTTCATTGGAAGATGTGGATCTGTTACCCAGGAAATGAGGTTTGCAGGTGACAGAGGTGAACACTGCAGTGGGATGTTCATTATCAACATTCTTTCCACCATCCTTAACACAAGTTTTAGCCAAGTCCATGTCTTCTCCTGTGAATATTACTGTCTTCTCACCCGAGAAAACAACCTGGGGGTTTACAGAGGGATCAAACCTGCTCTTCAAAACACCGCAGGCCACCAAATGCGTATATGAGCCAAACCCAGTGCTGGCTGCAGCAGGACCACAAGCTTGGGACACATGTTCCATGTGTCCACTTGAGGCTGAAGGCAGTTCAAGTGCACTGGTCCTATAGGGCCCAGCAGCAGGATTATCTCTAGGTGCCAGACCCCTTGGGATGTCCCCACACATCGGGGATCTGCTCCCTGTGAGCGGAGGGTTGGTACTCGCTGGCTTTTCACAGGTTTTATGGCATGAACTGTCCTTTTCTGTGGTGCTGGCCTTATAGATGATGTCTCTGTAATTCCCAGTCATTTCCATGTCATCACACTCGGAAAACACAACAGTTTTGTCCCCTCGGAAGACAGTCTCAGATGAAACAGATGCCTGGATGGCAGACACTCCCCCGGCCTCCTGTTTCCCAGCTCGCAGCACTGGGGGATCTCCTCTGTCTTCAGCATTTGCTGTTTTTCTGTCTGCACAAAGCTCCTGCTGAACATTTAAGTCCTGATTAGATGCTCTCCTTAACACAGAATTATCTAACTCTGTGGGTGGGAAATCCTCTTGGAAGTTGAGACTTTGGCTCCTGACAGTGGAGAGGGCAAAGGACACTTTTGCAGTGTGACTGGTTGTCACGTCCATGCCCTCATCTGCAAACGCCTCAGTGACATCCGCACACTCCCAGTGCTCTGGTGGAGCCTCACCGACGCCAGGGAATGGAATTCTAACATCAGCTGCCTCACATTTTGTCATCTCCATCCCACCTTCTCGGCCTCGAAACACTTTTGTCACATTGCAGGTGTCCAGTGGCTCATGGGAATAGCCAAATTCCCCAGCCGGTCGTGCCACGTCTCCTGAGCCTTGGGAAGGGACACAGCAAACATTCTCCTTGTCAGGTGTCTCAGCAGGATTGTTTGACTTCAGTCTCAGCAGAAATTCATTGAAATCTATTTTTTTCACAGTAGTGGCCTGTTCCTTCTGTTCCAAAGACAGGCCCAGATGGTTTGTGGGGCCAGAGAGCAAACTCAATTCCTTGCTGCTTTCTGCCTTCCCCTGGCTGGGGTTTAACTTGGCCAGGAAGGAGGTGAAGTCTATTTTCTCGGTTCTGTCAGGCTGGTGGTCTCTGAGGTTCCTTGAGATCACAGCTGTGTGACTGGCTGTCATCTCCATCTCGTTCTCCTCCGAGAAGAGGAGGGTGGTGTCCTGCCTGTCCATCCTTGGAGCGGTGTGGTCCATGTCATGCCACTGAAAAACAACAAAAAAGGAGAATTCAGTGACTGACACTTAAAACAAATGATCAATGGTTTGTTCTATTTAAAACAGAAGTCAACTAATGTTAACTAATGTAAAGTCCTAAGGTTTTAGCTCTATAAACCTTTTTTTTCAAAAAAACAAACAAACAACCTGATGATTTCAGGCCTCCCTGATAAGCAGTAACATATTTAAGGAAATGACAATGATTGAATTATCCAAATGTATCATATTTAAATAGCTTTTAATGAAACAATGTGTCTCATCTTACACTTCACATCTAGCCACACCTTAGCAAGCACAGACCAATTACTGAGGCTTATGGAACAGTATTTTCTATTTCTCTATAACATGATTTCCACCTTTTATTTCAACCACAAATTGGGGGTGATCCCCTCACGCGTGGAAAACTTATAAAAGTTTGTAATTGGTGATGGCCACTTTACACGCTGGAAGATCAAGAGAAGTGGCCTAAGGATGGATACGGTATATCCATCATATTACAGTATAATATCATATTGCAGTTAATGTTGTTTTGCAGAAGGGAAAATAAGTGGGAAGATGGGCTCCTTATACACTTGAAAAGGAAAAGAAAGGCAAAGGGTTGAAAGAGGTGTTGTTTTGTGTGCAGCATAGGACAGAGGCGTTCAAAGTGCAGGCGAGAAGAAGAGGAGGATGATTTAGAGCTGACAGTTGCTGTGTGGCAAAGAATAAGGGGGGTGAATGATGAATCCCCATGGAATAGGGTTAGACACACAAGTAAGTCTTGGGAAAGTGGACTGGAACAGAAAGAACATTTCAGGGGATTGGAGGATTTTGATCTGATTTCAGACTGCACTAAAAGGCAGCAAGGAGATGTTGGGGGAGATGCCAGGGAAGTTGTGATGGCTCCCCTCCAGCAGGTGGTTGGGAATTATGGCCCAGTAACCCCGTTTTTAATAGTGGATTTGATGTCATGGAAACAGGCGGCAGGAGTTTATAAGGAAGATCCAGAGAGAGCTGCTAAAGTATTCGAAACCATAATTAGGACTCAGGACCCCCCTCAGAAACAATTGGTTATTTGGTTAATTATTATAATGATTGGTGACTAAAGAAGCACTTTAGTAATTTGCATTAATTAGGGGCTGAAGTATATCTGGCAATTTGTACTGTGATATTTAGTGGCTGAAATTGATTTAGCAGTTTGTGCTGCAATAGTTGGCAGCTGAAGTGTGTTTGGCAATTTGTAAAGAAAGGAAATATTGGAAAAGGGAGTGTCCCCAAGTCAGGGGAAATCGAACAAAGAACCTAAACCATGCTCTTCAAGCCATCAGGCTCAAGACCTCAAGTGAAAATGAAAAACTCCCCTGAAGGAACCAGGGGAATCATCCTCACCTGAGCCCTGGTTACATTATTGCTGGAAATGAAAAGGTAAATTTTTTAATTGATACAGGAACAACTTATTCAGTACTGAATATGTGAAGAGGAAAACTTAGCTCAGAACCTGTAAGCATTGCAGGTGTGACAGGGAGGAAAGAGAACAGGCCTTTTTTACAACTATTACTACTCAAATTGATTGACCAGTGGGGAAAACACCAATTTGTACATGCCTGAATACTCGATCCCCTTGTTGGGGAGAGATTTATTGGGAAAACTGGATGTTCAAATAACTTTTTAGGATGGGGAAATACAAATTCAAACACCAGAATCAAAAGCCATCAAAGCAAAGATTTTTATGCTACCAGAATCAGAATAGTTGGAAGAAATCTCATAGGAGACAGAGAATGCTGTAACCCTGTTGGTATGGGCAACTGAGATGCCTAGATGATCAGAGGTTGCCAAACCAGTGAGGATTACTCTCAAACCTGAAACCAGACTGGTAAAGCAAAAGCAATATCCTAATATGTGTTAAAATTAACTCTTGTAAGTTTTAAAATCTACATTGTTACCAACAAATCATTGGGCTTAGACTCGCCTGTACATCCTTTCCAACCAGGAAATAAAATGCGCATCAGAACCTGGAGTTTTGGACCAATCCAGGAGAAGTGGAAGGGACCATATCAAGTCCCCCTGGTGACCTACACTGCTCTCAAAGGGGAAGGAATTGAACCCTGAGTTCATCACACGTGGGTAAAACCAGCAACCACACATGAAACACAGCACAGCCAAGACTCCGACCCACACCGTGGAGTTTTTATGTATCTATGCAAATCCTATTGCTTTAGGATAGGATATGATTTTCTAGGGAAATATCATTTGTTAGATCTAGATGAAAATTATAAATAATTACATGTCATAATAATAATAGAAACTATATCAATTTCTGGGAAGGAAGTTTTAGTCTTAAAGTCAGAGCAAGATTCTGACAAATACAGAATGTAACTTCCATAACACGTGGGACCTTACAAAACAGATTAGCTTTAGACCTATTACATAAACATGGATTATGTGGTTATTTGAATTTAAACAACAATATTGTTGTGTGCACATTCCAAACGGGACTGCTAAATTGGATGATCAGATGAGATAAGAATTGGTTGCTGCATCTAGCATAGAATTAAGGGCAGAATTAGGAAGTTACTAGTTCAATAAAATATTTTAAGAATTTGGATTTTCTCTGACTGGTTAGCTGGCCTCACGTTTCCAAAGTATAATTGTGATCATATTAATAATTGTGATTATTATACTTGCCTTAAAAACTTATATGCTATTAGTAAAAAAAGTAAGTGAGGCTCATGAAGGCTTGCAGAGAAGAGAAGAATGGTGGAACTAGTTCATTACTGAGAAGTTACAGAGGAATTTCAAAAGCAAGAGTTATTTATGTTGCAGTCTAATGCCTATCAGATTAGGAAACACTTCGAAACACAGAATATTCACTTTCAGAAAAATTTTATGTGAATACAAAGGCTTATTTTTTAGTCACTTAACATTTTTAATCTTTACTACACAAATCCTTGTGATCTATTTTGGACACTGGTATTTTTAGCACCAAAAAACTAAAAGCCTTCACATACCTCAGTCTGCTGCCCCAAGGCCTGGATGGGGGCGTGAAGCAAAGTGTTCATCCCTGTGGAATGAAAGGGAATACTCCAGTTTTTGTGTTATTTGCTTAGTTTTTTTGCCCACTGAGCTGAAGATCAATGCACTGAATAAATAAATACAATTAAATCCAAATATAGTCTGAAAAATATTTTCATTACTCCCTTCAGCACGTCGAAGAGCCACCCAGATTTCCATAACAGGATCCTTTTAAACAACTTCATGGGACAAAGCCCATCCAGAGAGAGCTCACCCAAGGCACGGAGATTGCTCCAGGCATGTTAAAATTCCTCAAACACAATCAGTAGCTTTAAATAAACAGAGTCATTTTGTTATTAAATCTGTTTCCAGACTCACCAGTGATCTCACATGGAACAGCGCCAGGGTCTTCATTCCTACAAAAGGTGGGTTTGAGAAACAGTTTGTTAAACGGTTTCAAAGAGAAGCCTTGACCAATAAACTGAAGAGGCAGAGAATTTTGCTGCACAGAATTCCGTGGCAGAGCTCATGTGGGTCTGGGCTGCAGACACCAGATGCTGCTTATTTGTCTTCAGTATATTCTAATTTGAGTCACAATCTTATTTTTCCCATGAAATTAACTGTTATGCCACAAACCACTGTTTAACATACAGGGGCATCGTAATTCTTCAAAGACAAGAAAAGATTAATTCTTTATTTTTCATAGAATGTATGGTTCTATGAAATTCCCTTTCTCACATACAAAGTCTGTTATTATCTGTTATTGTACCACCAAGTCATTTTAATTTTACAGATCCCATCATTGTGTTTTATCTACAAGAACTTTGAGGCCAGACTAATGCTTTATCTTCTTCTGAGGAAAAAGTTTGGTAATAAACACTGAATAGTAACAAATATCTATCAGACATGATACTTACTGATTAGCCAAGGTATCATCCTTCTCATCTGCTAAACACCCTAAAAATAAGGAAATGACAAAATTAGAGTGCGAGAAGCATGATCACATTTGTACTTCCTTTTCTTAAAGGTTTTGACCAACCCACATGATTCTGATTCAATAAAACATTGAGACAAGAGTGAACTGCCCAGAAAAGAATGTTCTGAAGTTCTCACTCTTCATGTGTCTTCTCACGGCAAAAACTCTGTGACTAAGGGGTTTTCAGCCAGCCCAGGATAAAGAGCTAACCATGTTGTTCCTTCCCCAAACTGAAAAGCTCTGATTTCTTAAATTCAAGCTAAAATCTTGTTGCTAATAGTCTGGGAATCCTGTCAGGAAAAGAAAAAGGAGTTCTACCTGTATTTTCTGTGCTGTTCTTAAGATCTCGCTGGAAGACTCTGCAGCTAAGAACAAAAACACCAGTTTTTGAAAACACAAAACCATCTCTAAAAGCAAATTTAAAAAAAAAAAATCAGCACTAATTTTAGTCTTTTCTACATGTTCTGAATGGGGAGAGATACCAAAAGCCAGAAGTGTTCTGAACCCAATTGTATTTTTCAGGGAGAAGGTGCCATTATGACACTTTGGGTGTATGAATGGAAGTTGAATGGAAAACAAAAATTCCCAAGTATATTGATTTCACTGAGCGGGGTTTTCCTTCAGCTGGGAAGAGAAAATGAATAATGGCTCTCAGGGTTCAACCCAACTCGATGTAACAATCTTGCTGCTGCTTGCAGTCATTTGTGATGAGCCAGTGAGGACAGTTTTAGGGGGAGGGATTATTCCCTGCATTTTATGGCTAAGGAAAGGATGTAGGTGTGCACCCTTCAGCTCCCTCACTTGATGGTGTTGGCGAAGCTGACCCTGCGCGAGCTCCTCCTGCGTCTCTCTACGTGGATGTCCTGCCAATAAAGAACACAACAGGTTGCTACCCATGACAGGCACAGCTCTCCAAGAAACACAAAACCAAACAAAAGTGGTGTATCAATATGTGCATTATCAAAAATGCTGCATTAAAACCGCCTGCCTTATTCCAGTGGCACAGTTTAATCAGCAAAACACTGGGGAGCATTGGTAGGAAAGGGCTTGATAGACCTACCTGGGTCATTTCATTCCCATTTCC
Source organism: Ifrita kowaldi (assembly GCA_013398055.1). NCBI lineage: Eukaryota > Metazoa > Chordata > Aves > Passeriformes > Cinclosomatidae > Ifrita > Ifrita kowaldi. The sequence goes on along the minus strand of VZRS01010747.1, from coordinate 13,892 downwards.
CAGATCATCCAGAGGATTTCGTGGAGCCTTTAAAATCTGAAAGAAAATACAACAGCTGAGATATCAGCTGCAGCTCCAAGAGCTGGTTTCTTGGCTGGAGAGAGTTTCTAAGAGCCAGCGGTGCCCCAGTCAATCCTCTCAGTCTAACATGCTCTTTTGGAATGCTTTTCTTCAACTCCCAAGAGAAAGCAAGTTCCTCTTTGAGCTTCCCTTGGCTTCTTTTGTCCCTCACACAGTTTTATTTCGAGGAATGCTGTAAGTTACTCACGGAGGACAGTCGCTTCCCTCTGATGTGCTCTGTGTTATCACTGCAGGGGAAAAAGGGAAACAGGTATTGATGCCTGAAGTCTTTAGCTTTTACGTATTCTTCATGTATTTGTAGCTTTGTAGACTGTTAAGTGCCTCAGTGTAACTTCTAGTACTTTCCCACAGTGAACAGGTGCTTATTGACACATTCCTAAAATTTCTCCTAGTCTTGCCTATTATTTCTCCAAGGACATTTTATTTTGCACCACATAATCACAGGCATAATAAAGGTAGGGTAGGAGGGCAGAACCCAGGGGGAGATTACCTAACCAGCTGCTCCTCTAACTGGACAATGTTGGCCAGATATTCTAATCGCCTGATCTTATCAATTGTAAGGATCTAATTTGGGGCACTGTTTTTCACCACATTGTGTACCTGAAGGTTTTCAAGTAAAGGTTTACTTTTATATTATAACTATATTGTCTGGAAAAGTTTGTGTTCTATTTCCAGGCATCAGTATGAGGGCACAAAATTGCACCAAGGTGTGTTTCCTGAACGGTCCTGCCACGGTTTTGAGGTTAATAAATTGATTTCTCTGCTATTTTTACAAGTGTGAAATTAAATAAACAACGTACTTGGAACAGATTGATCATTTCAGCACTGGTTTCCAGAATAAGCTTTGGAAAACTCAGCAGACTGCCTCCCCAGTCCTATGGTCAGTTCATCTCCTGACAGTCCATCACTATGAAATCCCTTCACCAAACACCACAGAAACTCCCTGGTTTTCTTCACAATGGAAAACACACTTCATTCAAGGGATGTTGATGTGCATTAAGAAAAGTTTTGCCGCTAAAGGGCAATATTTATACCACAGTAAAATTTTCAGAGGGTTCCAACTCACTTTTCCATGTTAGGGTCTGTGTAAATCTTGTCCATTGCTGAAGGATGCGCTTTTCCTACAAAATACAGCACCAAAATTCAAAACCATTAATGAACCTCAGTAGGAAAACTGCATAAACGCACAACTGGCTATTAGCTTTCGATGCTGTGTTTTTTGCTCTCCATCCTTCTCCAGTCACAGAAATGCTCTGAAGTACAACAGGCCTCTCAAGTCCATCTTCTCCTGTTATATTCACATTAGACATACATTTCCTATTGTATATTAGAAAACAGCTGTGCTAACAGTTTAAGTATTACTGGTTAACTGATCTTTTATTCAAAATTCTGGTAAATGCTGGGAGATAAATGAGATCAAACCTTGTCCAAGACAACGTTAGCTCTGACACATACAAGACATTTTCCCTCTCAACTGAATTTCAGCTTGTGCCTGTTGTTTCTTGCTCCTTCTCTAGATACAGCCCGGCTCAATTTTCTTAAAACCCTCCTGAAAGGAATAAGAGGGATGTGTTTTTACAAACTGTGAGTCTGCCTAAGCCAGGGACTGACAGGTGAGTTAAGCAACAGGAGAATGTTATTTATTGACACAAACTGTTGCTTATCCAAGGCCCTGCTAAATTCCTGGACTTAGAGAAAAAGAACTAAGATACAGAGAAAAAGAGGGCTGTGCACATTAGAAGAGGGTCTCTATTAGGAGATTCGGAAGTCTGTACCTCTCAAGTACCTCAGGCAATGGGGAGAGGGAAATTAGGATAAAAAGGAGGCTGCGTTCTCCAGCAATTTGAGAGACCCCATGGCCTCTCCCTTTATTCATGAATAAAGCTGCGCGACCCCTCTGTCTCCTTTTTGGACACAAACCTCTGGCGTCGAGAATTAATTTTCCTAACAGAGGGAACGATTTCTTCCCAGTACCCCATCTAAACCCACTCTCAGTCAGACTGAACACACAAAGAAGGGGGAGACAGGGAAAATCGCTGGGGGAGATAAGCCTGGAGCTATAAAAGCCTTAATCACTCTGATATTGTGGATATTAATCTGAAATTCACTTCCCAACCACCTTCCTCAACTGTTCTTCTTTAATCCTTCTTGAAATTCCTCTACAATCCTTGAGGGACGAGCAGCGAGCTGAGCCGCTGTGCTGATGAAGACCCCCGCCTTTTTATTTCTCCGTTTGACTCTGCGAACACGAGAATCATTCCGTAACCCTTCAGTCCATCCCTGCCGCCCATCCCGCCCCTCCTCGGCCTTTTCCCCATTAGGATGAGCCGATATAGCCTCTTTTTCCGTCTCTTTTTGTCCCCGCGCCCTCGCTTTGCCGCCCACACAGCCCAGGCGCCAATCACTTATCAATCACCAACGCCGCATTAACCACCTCTATCATTAATTACACCACATTAACACGTTCCCCAGACGTTAACGACCTCGAACCGATCCGCACCGCCCCTATCGGGGGGTTCCCCACACGCTCCGCGCCCACCGCAGGTGGCACCGCCTCAGCCCTCCTTCCATCCAGCCGATCCCGAGGCCGCTCCGGGGGCAGCGCCGACCTTCTCCGCCCGCCTTCTCCCGCGCTCCTTCCCCGCAGCACCCGCCCCGGCCCCTGGCAACGGCCGCCGCCGCTCCTGCGCCGCCTCCTGCGCTCGCCGGGCCCCCCGGCTGCTCTTACCTCCCGCTCGGGGAACCCCGCTCCCGAATCCCGGTTTCCGGGTCCCCGCTCCCCGTTCCCGCTCCCCGGTCGCCGCCGCCCCGTTCAAATCCAACCGCCCGCCCCGCGCCCGTGACGACACATTGGCGCCGTACGGGATGGCTGCCCCCAGCTCCGTACAACATGGCGCCCTCTCGTGTCGTACAACATGGCGGCCTTCGCGGATGGCCCCGCTGCTGCCATTTCGGTGCCTCCCGCGGCCCGCGCACCCGGAGCCGCGGTGATGGGGATGGCGCGGTACTGCACGGGCTCCGCGGGGTGTTCGGTCGCGGCGCGGTGGCTTCGCTCCGCACTGTGCCCGTGCAGGGCCACGGGAACGGCGGGCGGGAGGAGATTGCGGGAGCGGTGGGCGCACTTCCTTATAGGCCCGGTGACAGAGAAGCTACCGTGACGAGGTGGCCGAGTGGTTAAGGCGATGGACTGCTAATCCATTGTGCTCTGCACGCGTGGGTTCGAATCCCATCCTCGTCGAGAAGGATAACTTTTCCGTACTCCTAAAAATTTCTTTTTTTTTCCCTCCTCACTTCCAAGGGGACCTCTCCCTCCCGCCTCTCCCTTCGGCCTTTATGGGGAGAAGGAAAAGCGGAGGTGGCGCCCGGGACACACAGCACACAGTGCCCTGAGCGACTTAGGGTCACAAGACAGGATAGAGTGTCCCAAAGGTTCGAGGGGTTGCAGCCAGGAGGGAGTGTCATGAGGGATCTAGGGATCACCCAGGGTAGTGTCCCAAGGAATTTAGGGGTCACAGCCAGGACAGAGTGCCCCGAGGGACTGAGGGGTCTCATCCAGTATCCAGCTTCCTGTGGTGCCTCTCCATGGGGTAGCCTGACTTACGTGCTTTCCTCAGAACCCAGCTCTGCTGTGGGGATTCCAGCCGTGACAACACTGGAAATTAATCCCTTTTAATCTCAACCTCCTCTGTAATTCCAACAAAACGCCCTATTAGTGCTGGCCAGGTCCTTCATGAAAGCTTTGAGTAAGAATTAGAGGGATGGAAGATCTCTCCTGTGAGAAAAGGCTGAAACAGATGGGATTGTTCAGCCTGGAAAAGAGAAGGCTCCAGGGAGCCCTTAGAGCCCCTCCCCGTGCCTAAAGGGGCTCCAAGAGAGCTGGATTTTGGACAAGGGGAAATGGCTCCAAACTTGAAAAGGGGAGATTTAGATAGGATATTGGGAATAAATCCTTCCCTGGGAGGGTGCTGAGGCCCTGGCACAGGTTGCCCAGAGAAGCTGTGGCTGCCCCTGGATCCCTGGCAGTGTTCAAGGCCAGGCTGGATGGGGCTTGGAGCAACCTGGGATAGCAGAAGGTGTCCCAGCCCATGGCAGGGGGGTGTGACTGGATGGGCTTTAAAGTCCCAGTCCCCCACTGAAAATGACATCAAGGTTGTCTCTGGATAAATAATTACTGCACTTGGCTTTGTCTTCCATCAAGTTATGACAATTAAAAAAGCATAAATGAGTGTATTGACAAGACACAGGAAACTTCTCCTCTCTGCCTAAGTCATTGAGGGATCACTACAAAAAAAGTCTGGAATTAGAGGCCTGGAAGTAGAAGTTAATGAAACACAGAGCTTCCAGGGGAAGGGACATCTCACACCTCTGCTGTGACAGCTCTGAGCCCTTCCTGCACACGCTGCCACGGTTTTAAGTACACTTAAATCCTTCTGGAAATTAGATCACACCAAATCCTGGGCAGAGAGTGGCCAGATCACAACGGTGCAGCCTCACAAAAGGCTCCCAACCACAATGGAACACTTAAAACACAACTGGACAAGTGTTACTGTGTGGAAGGTGCATGTTTAGGGGCTAATTCCAGTCCTGCACAGGGAGAGGCCGAGCCACGGGGAAGTTTTCCAGGAGGGTTTATTTGTATGGAAAAGTGCTTTAGCACAGTGAGGTACACATTCTCCTGATAAAGACAGAATCATAGAATCGTCTAGGATGGAAAAAACCTTCAAGATCAAGTCCAAATCCCAACCCAGCACTGTCAGGGCATATCCAGTAAAGGTGTACTAAAGAAAGGAATTATTCCAGGACTAGACTTTGTATGGAAAACTTTATGCCTACAACTAGGACCCAGTATTTACCTCAGACCCAGCCTCAGATGGGAATTTATCACAGGGAATCTCCAAGAGAAACATTTTCCCAGCTAACAAAACATCAAACACTGTTTTGACTTAAAATAAAATAAAATTAATTAAAATGCAATTAGAGGTAGGATCCTTGTGAAGTAAATCCTAAATTTTCATTGTTCAAAGAATTTTGGAAACAGAAGCCCAGGGGTTTCTTGACCAGGAAATCAAAAGTTGCCAACTGCAGCCATTACTCCAGGAAAAGCGGAAAAAGCAGTGCTAAGCTCCAGTTCCTCATCAGGCCCTTTGGCCCCAATCTCAGTCAGGAAAATCCCTGCCAGAGGCTTTTTTTGTAACAGAAATTTCTTACCAAAAAACCTCCTGACAAAACCTGGGACACCTCAAAGTCTAACTTAATTGCCACCCCTGTATCTACCCCCTTTCCCCTGCATCCAAATCCAGTAACAGCTCCAGCCATCCTTTTTTGTTCACTCAAGGTCCCCAGGTTCCATTTATTTCCATGAAAGGTGTATTCCAATGCATCAAAAATTTGGATAATGCTGATTTTTAGCATCACCTCTCTAAATATCTGGAATTAAATAAATTAGAATCATGAAACCTTTGGCAGGATGTAGGAGAGCAAAGCTCAAACCTGAGTGAATTTTTATGGAAATATTCAATATCAGCTGGATGATCGAGCACAGAAAGACATCACTGGGCTCCTTTGAGATACTGGAAGAAAACACTGGTTTATTGTGGTTTGGTAGCCATGTCCTGACCCTGGTGACATCATCAAGTGATTTTAGGAGGAAGGTACTAATTCCTGTGGACTGGCCAACCTGAGATCTCCAAGATTAATGTAAAAACCCTCCCAAAAGCCAAGAATTGACTGTGTAAACACTGATGAAAATAAGAACTATGGTAATATTTATCATTCTGGAAATATACTGATATAAAATGATTTTCTAAAAAGTCTTCTGCTTCATAAAACAGCTTTTGTTTTTCTTGAAAGCTGACTGTCACATTCAAGTGATATTAAAAAAATTTCTTCAAGATGAAATCTGGGGACTAGCACCTCCAAAACTGCCCAGTATCTGCACCCAGAACTACTAACTTAAGTAATTATTTGAATGAATATTGGTGATTTCAAAGGCAAGTGGATCTTGCTGACAAACAGCAGGCACAAAACAGATTACAGTGTTCTGGTTTTACCTCACAGTGTTCTCAGGGATAATCTTGGAATTTTGAAATCAATCTGACAATAAAATACAGTAAAAATAAGGTTCTTTATGACATGACATCCAGGAACTCTTTCCGTAAGACACAGGAACACAGCAGGCTGGAAGAAAAATCAGTTTTTGACTTTTAGTGCATGCACTTCATTATCCATGTGGATAATTGATCCAGAATCCTTTGAGGTGAAGGCAAAGCTGCCCGTGCCGAGCGGAGTTCGGTCCTTGCTGCCCTCAAGTGTCAGTTCACTGATGGGCAACATAAAACTCCTGTTTCAGCCTCGTTTCCCTGCTCATCTTTCGCAGCACCTGTGGGAAGCCGGGATAGTTCTCCAGCCCCACTGATCCCTCCCACCCCAGCTCAAGGCACACTTTGTTCACCTCAACCACGATGAAAAGTCAATCTTTGGTCTTTGCACGCTGCTCTCCTGGCCAGCAGTGTCCGCACGTGCTGGGTATCCTGCTCATTCCTCCCAGTCCTCCATGGCCCACTCGGGCATGCTGGAGCAGTACTCAAAGTCCGCTCCCTTGTAGCGCAGGGCGTGCAGGAACATCACCAGCTCCCTGGGAGACGGGTCCCGCCTGCTCGTCCTGCACTCCACACACAAAGGGTCCTTCTCTTCCCAACCCTTCTTCCCTGCTTCTCCATCCTGATTCCCACACAAACCAAGCTCTTTGTCTTTATCAAGCATTTCCAGGTTGATATCAGAGTTCAGTGGACAAGCTGCTACATCATTCCTCTCGGGATCCTTCACAACCCTCTCGGGATCCTTCTCGTCCTCAGCAGGGCAAGAACTCCCGTTTATAGCATCAGCCTCTGCAGACTTTGTGCAGTCACCTGAACTCCCACAGTCTTTACTTTCACCACTGGAGTTCAAGTCCTCCTCTCCAATACCCAAGACCTCCAGGCTCTGTTTGGAACGATGCTCCTCTACCAGCGCCTTCAGGAGTTCCTCATCCGTCTTCCCGATCTTCCCGCCCTTGCCCCTGTCCGGGCCCCAGGCCTCCATGTTGTAGATGGGATCGTTGACAATGGGGTGCCCCAGGAACTGCAGGTGGACGCGGATCTGGTGCGTGCGGCCCGTGCGCGGCAGACACCTCACCACGCTGGTGCTGCCGTTGTAGCTGAGCCTCTGGAAGAGCGTTTGGCAGGGCTTCCCCTTGGGATCCACACGACACACGCCCACCTTGTAGGAAACCACCAGGATGGGCTCTTCGCAGACCACCTCGTGTTCTGGGAACTCCCCCACCACCCGGCAGACATATTCCTTCTCCAGCTGCCAGGAGACACAAGAGAAAGGCTCAGGAAACACAGTGGAAAACACACCCGAGCTCCAGCCTTGCTCCTCCTCCCTCTCCCCTCAATAAAATACATCCGAAGGTGGCATTTTATTACAACAGGAAAGGGAAAAAATCTAAATCAGCTACTTAAAGCCAAATTTTCCCTCACATTTTCCCCAGCTAGCTGGGAAATCAAGAACAGAAAGGCCTGGCCTATTTTCCTCGTATTAAATTCAGGACCCATCTCTCTGCAGCCTTTGCTTTACAGCCCTGAAGCCAATCCTGGAAAAAGTATCGTTTGGATCAAGAGACTGTGGAAAAATAGGAATTTTAAAACTGCAAAAGTATTGGATGATTGACATGTGTCCACTCAAAAATAAATCTGCTCTCTAACTGGTTTGCATGATCCCAGTAGGTTTGCACAGTCCCATGGGACAATTCCTGAGGGAAGAAGATCCCCTCCAACCCAATATTACCAAAATAATTTAAATTTTTAGGAGACCCTTTTCAATTTAATACTACCAAATCAAATTAAATTTGTAGGAGATCCCTTTTAGTCCAATATAACCAAATAAAATTAAATTACCACATCGAACTAAAATTTTAAAAGATCCCTTCCAATCTGCCATCAGCAAAAGCAGTTAAATTTCTAGGGTTCTCAATCTAATATTATCAGTCTAGTATTACCAAATTCAACTAAATTTTTAGGAGCTCCCTTCCAACCCAGTATTAGCAAACTCAATTTTTACTCTGTCTTTAGCCTATTAAGGACGAGAAGCACCAACAGATAAGAACAGCAACACAACCATGAGCTGTCTGGGGAGCTTGAGCTCATCTAGAACCCAAACCTGGCTGACTTTGGAGCACACCTGCTCCAGGAGAGCACAGCAGCAGCGGCTCCAAGCCCTCACCTGCCTCTGTCGGACCTGCTCGTCGATGCGCTTGGACACGGCCGCGGTCTTGGCGAACATGAGCACGCCCGAGGTCATGCGGTCCAGGCGGTGCAGGGTGTGCAGCTCCCGCAGGCCGTGCTCCTTGCCCAGGATGAAGATGACCGTGTTGTGCCGGAACCTGCCGCAGGGGTGCACAGGCAGGGACGAGGGTTTGTCCACCACCACCACCTCCTCATCCTCCGCCAGGATGCGGATGGGCTGCGCAGTGACCGGCGGCTCGTGCCGATGCACCGTGTTCCTGAGGAAGTCGTTGTTCTGCAAGGGATATGGACAATTAGCCTGAGTCTAGCGTGTGCAACCATCCACCCGGACACAAACAACGGAGACTTGATATTGTGGGAGAAGAATTAAAGGCCCTTTCTCCAGGAACCCTGGATCTAGGATAACAAGTGTGTGTGTCACCATGCAAATCCGGTAACCTGGCCGTAGCGTATTCCCATTCCCAGGGGCCAAACAGGGAGCCGTGGGTCATGTGTGCGGAATTGTCCACACATTCCCGAATCCAGTGGGGCAGGGATTCCCCGGGAACCCCAATTTCCCCTTCAGTCTCTCCACAGGGTTCGTAGAGCATGTCGAGTTGGAAAGAACCCAACAAGATTATCGAGTCCAACTCCTGCCCCTGTGTTATGTGACCACGGAGCTCACGGGGTGGTGCTGATGGCTCGGGGCACTCCGGGCTTTGCCACCACACCACGATCCCCACCGGAGCGCCCAGCCCGGGGCCCGCCCACCTTGAGCACGATGTCCAGGTCGCGCACGGGCTCCTCGTTGAGGCGCAGGCGGCCGGCGCGGGCGGCGGCGCGGTAATAGGCGAGGGGCTGCGCTCGGAACTCGGTGCCGAAGACGTGCAGGAGGCTGCGGCCCACCCAGCGCCCCTTGCAGTAGGTGCGGAAGTCGAAGTAGTAGGGGCGCACCTTGCGCAGGCCGCCCTCGAAGTAGTACGAGGTCTCGGCGAAGTGCTCGGCGCCGAAGCTCACGCCGGCGTTCAGCTTCC
>VZRS01010746.1:6502-79625 GCA_013398055.1 Ifrita kowaldi | reverse complement strand
TCCTTCCTTCCGTCCTCCCTTCCCTTTTATTCTTTCTTCCTTTCTGTCTTTCTCCCTCTTTCATATTTGCCATCAAATAAAACCCTTATTGTCACTGGCATATGGTCTCATTTGCACCTTAATTCGGGCAGAGGAATTTCGAAAGAACCTTAATAACAGTTGGATCATAACAAGGCATGAACACATTTAGGGACAACCTGGATAAGTACTTTCTTTTTAAAAAGTGTTGAAGTATATTTATATACCTGGCTAGCAGAAGTTATACAATGCTGTGAACTCTAAATGTGACTCAAAAGCCTTGAGAAATTTTCAGGTGGAAAAATAATGTAATTTTTAGGGTGGGTGATCAGTAAACAGGAACAGTAAGCAAGGAATTGGTTTAAATGCAATCCAAACCCAGCAATTTCAAACTCCCAATTTTAAAAATATGTATTTTAGTTTCCTGTTCTTCTCATCTTTATTTAGTGAAGTTAATCTGTTCATTTGCAGAAAACATTCCAACAATGTAACTTACATGACTAGTATCAGTAATTTATGATTCATGTTCTCTTTTTGAACTTTCCCCATGTTCATGAAGTGGGAGGAGAGAATAATTAGGAAGCAAAACTATTGTTGCAATATATCCAATGTTTAGAATCTCAAAGTGCTGTATTATGTTCTTGCAAAAAGTACTGCAGCGTCATCTTTCCAAAATAGTATCTGTATGAAGAAAATAGACTGGAGAATAGGGGACTTGGTTGGTTTGGGTTGTTTTTTGGTTTTTTTGGTTTTTTTTACTAAAATGCTTTTACCTTTCAATGTCTTTAAAGTCTTCTTTTTTTCCTTTTTAAAATTCCTGTTTGATCATTCAGCAATGTGAACATTTAGATTTCTGCCAGAATGTATCACAATACCTGATACACAGGAAAGAATGTGGAACAGATTAAAACAATTTATTTACATAAGTGATGAGTAAGCAGGTCAATTAAGGCATGAAAACAACTGAACCACATGCCCAGTCTGATTAAAAAAGACCAAAATCTCATGGCTTGTGCTTGATACACCAGGCTCATCTTGCACAGCTGGAAATGGAAACATTTAATAGTATAACTAATCATGCTATTGGTGACCTGCATATGGGACTGCAGCCACACAGCGGGGAGCAAAGTGGTGTGACCTCTTTTGTCTCATGGTAACTACTGGATAAAACTGATGGCTTGTCCCGTTCCGCTATATAAACGGAGTCGCGGGGGATTCTTTGATAGATTTCTTGGGCAAAAATAAAGCGCAAACGCGGCAATATTATACCTGAGAACTACTTATTGATAGGAAAAGGATAAGTATTATTAAAGGCAGATAGAAAAAGGAGCAGAGGGGGAAAAAGAGAGAGAGAGAGTGAAAGAAACGGAAGACAGGGATAGCCTTACTACAAGGACCCGGGCTCTCCGTCAGCGTCGGCTCAGCAGACGGAGCGTGTGGGCTGCGAGCCGCGGTGCACCTGCGGAACTCGTGGCGGGCTGGGCGCGATTTTCAAGCAGCAGCAGGCTGCGTGTCTCTTCAGTCGGCGGAGAACAGAACCTGCTGTGGTTACAGGCGTGCTCCTGGAGCAGCTGCAGGTTTTCACAGTGGGGGCATGGCTGCGGACGGCGGCGGCTGCAAGTTGGGGGTCACTGGCTCGTTGCCGCAGGCAACGAGGGGAACACGGCGACAGCGGCAGTCACGGCTGCGTACAAGCGGGGGCGGCTGTGGCCGGCAAACACGGCAGCGGCGGCTGGCTGCGGCGGCGCTCGCCCCGTCGGGCAGAGCACGAGGTCTTCGTGGTGACGAGCTGGTCCACAGAAATGGCAAAGCAGGGCGAAGCAGGTACAGGCAGGAAAGCATGACCACAAGGAAAAAAAAAAGAAGGGGGGGGGGGGGCTGAGCTGGCCCTACAGGAGAGCTCCCGCTCCCTGCAAAAAACNGGCATACCAACAGATAAGAAAATATGCATCGCCACAACGAGACGGGGAGCACGAAAACGGGGAATACAGCATTCCATTTGGAAAGGGTTTTTGAATATGAATCTCCAAAGAGATCTACTGATTCCGGGAAAGCAAGATTTCATTATAACAGTTGCTGGAAAGGGTTTGAATATGTATCTCCAAAGAGATCTACTGATTCCGGGAAAGCAAGATTTCATTGTAATAGTTACTGGAAAGAGTTTTGAATATGTATAATTGTTTATGAATATGTAATACTCCAGGTGTATGTAAAGGGGTGTCTTTGAGACAGCGGTGTGCTCTTGGCCGAGTGCCAACAGCACCCAGCGCTGCTACTTTTGCTTTATTATCTCCTATTGTCCTTTATTAAAATTTTCAATCCTAACAGGAGAGTGAACCGTGTTTTTCACAGAAGGAAGAAAGGAACGAAGCAGTAGAAAATAGGTGGGGGGACAGAAAGAGGGACAGGGACAGAATAAGGGAAGTATCACCACTCCATGGATCCCAAGGTGTTCCATTGATCCTCTCCAGCTGGTCTTGGTGGTGGTGAAGGTCCCCTCAAAAAGCAAAGGGTCCGATGGGTATATGTGCTCAGGCTAGGTAGGCATGTCTGGGATGTCCCCCTGGAGGTGTGGGGTGCAGTCTCTCACAGCAGACTCTGGGTCTGTTGCATCACGTGCAGTCCTGTGGTGCAAAGCCTCTCACGTGAAAGTCCCGTGGATGTGCCCTGTGGGGTTGGGGGTTCCACAGCTGGGCCAGTTTGTGTAATCGGAGGATCGCTGTTTATTGCCTCTCACCAGAGGTTGCACCATGCACCCAAAACTTCCTCTTCCCCCCTCGGCTGGGGGGAGTCTGTGTAAACCTGGCTTCTGTGAGCTGTGCTCTCCCCCCACCCCAAACGCAGCCCAGCTGGGGATAGTTGCAGTTGGTGGCATCCTTTTGTGGACTCAGTCTGAGATGATTGAACAATGCATTTCCCTTTATCAGCAGTCTGACTTTCAGTTCAAAGTCCCAGCCTTCAGAGAGGCTTCTTTGGTTGCAGCTTCTTTGTCATGAACAAAACTTCCAATGTTTGAGGCATGAACTGTTTTCAGTCTCTGACATGCCTAAAAGCCTATGTTTTAAAAACTGGTATTTAGGAGACATTCCATGATCCTCATTCTGTTCACAGTCCCCTGTTATCCTCGGAGTGCCTGCAGAAGTTACTTACAACAGAATGCAAAGACAGACGGTCTCCTCAAACTCTGGACTCTCCCCCAAAAGTCATAAATTACAGCATTTTTCAGCTTCTCTCATTTTTCTCATCTTTCTTTCCTTTCTGTGTATCATGTATTGCATATGCAAGACAGATAAATTCACATGACATGTGTAGCAATGGGGAATAAAGACAACAGACCCCCTTGTATGGCCAAAGAAGATCCATTTATTGCCAAAAATAGCCCCCTCTTTATACCTTTACTCAATCAAAACCAAACCGAACTTAACAGCCGAAGGGCACCCATTGGCTGGCGCAGCTGCAGTGTTGCTGTCCACTATCACCCAATCAGCTTCCCGCTCACATGCTGTCTATGCGTTCCTCCAGCCAATCATAATCTCACTTACAACTGTTAACTTAACTGACTCTCTCCTCACTCTCAACTGCCTCTCACCCCTCAACCAACTTCCAACTGTCCAGCCCACAGCTGTGCCTTTCCCACAGGGCCTTCTGGTAACCATAAGTGTGAGAAACAAGGTCACACTTTTGAAAAATTTAACAGTTTATTTAATGACAATAGGGGACTAATAATAAAAATCAACCATCAAAGCAGAGGGGTATAGCACTGGATGCTCTCCTACAGACAGGGTATAGCCAGAGGCACACTTTCTGAGTAAGGGATACAATTTCTATACCCTCCCTAGCCCCGCCTCCTTGGAGAGTTCTTATCGGCTCATTGTCTCTAGGGTCCTCTTACTGGTCCGTTGCTTGTCCAATGGTTGTCTTCCAATTATCCCTTTATGCTAAGTAGGTCCCAAACGTTGACACCCACTTCCCTCCCCTCTCTTAACAAGAACTTTTAACCCATCATCCAACAATTAACAAGGGTACATAATAACTATAACAATTAACAATAACATATAACAATTAATTCACTCTCTTAACCATTTACGAAAGCCAGCTTCTTAACTATATTTATAACAAATCCCTCTTTTTTTCTTTCTTACAACATTTGGCTTTCATAATCATTCTCAATTCCATGTATGCATTCATATCTTTCATAAATTAATTTGGCCTCTTGGGAAGCACCATCTATTCAGCTGTCTCCTTTAAGAATCATCATCCTCTCGCCCCCATTAAATCCAATTTCTTTCTCTCCTCTTGGTATAGTCAACATGCCTTGAACCACGCTAGTGATCTGCCGAATTAAACAGGGGTTTAAACAAGGGAGTAACATTGAACTAGTCATGGCACACAGGAGGAAAAATCCCAGCTTCTTCTACCACTCCAACCCCATCAGGTTATCCCACCAGTTTGTTTTTAAAACAGGCTCCCACCTTTGTACAGGAACATGGGCCAGCTTCCTGATGTTAGTGGCTACGTCCAGGACTGCATCTCCGTTATCATCAATCTTTATGCAACAATCAGATGTGTTGAATTCCCTGCAGACTCCTCCTCCTTCTGCGAACAAATAATCCAAGGCCAGTCTATTCTGGTATATCGCTCCTCTAGTTTGTCTTTGTTGATGTGTGATTAATTCCAGAGCTGAAGCGGTGTTGACGCCTGGACTTCTGGGCTGCCCGGTGGCCCTTTGTCAGGAGTCAACAATCCGGCCGAGAGCCGAACGTTATGAGGAAAGCGAGCGCACCGCATGTAACGGGCTAGGCTGAAGTCGCAGGAAACAAGGCAGGACGGCGAAGGTAAAGGAGTCAAGAAGGACTTCTTTCTGGCAGGAACAGGTTTATTGCAACAGGGAGAAGGGATCCAGAGAAGAAGCGCAGAACTGACGTAACACAGACTTAAATAGTACACAGAAACTTAGGGCGTGGTTTCATCACAACCAATAAACAATTGACATAAAGTGTCACTGAACCAATAGAGAGACAGAGGAGGAGGGACAATTATACAACAACCAATGGGGGAGTGAGGAAGGGAGAACTTTCCAGAAAATAATAGAATATGCAATAGCACAACTGAATATACATGAACTAAGCAACCAATCATAACAAAACCTGGACGGAACTCTCTAGAACAAGGCGGAGTGGGGGCTAGGGTTGCCGCCCCCTAGTAACGCCCACAGGGAGGTCTTTTTCCCAGTTGTCACGCCCCCGGCAACGCCCCTAAGACGTGACTGCCAGGTCGGACGTGACTCCCGACTCACTCTCAATGGAGTCCTCCTCCCCCTCCGAGCTATCGCGAGGCGGGAAGTGGACCCATGAGATGAGCTCTGGCCCTGATGCTACTTGGGCCACCGCCACAAAGCGGTCTGGTTGGTTATTGTTTCTATGACTGCTTGGAGTCTGATGATTCTGTTTAGCATATAGATTGGAGTCCTGTATTCCGAGCTCCTGTCCCATGCCCATGTCGCTGGTCCATAAGTATCTGTTATCCTCTNTCCAAGGCCAGTCTATTCTGGTATATCGCTCCTCTAGTTTGTCTTTGTTGATGTGTGATTAATTCCAGAGCTGAAGCGGTGTTGACGCCTGGACTTCTGGGCTGCCCGGTGGCCCTTTGTCAGGAGTCAACAATCCGGCCGAGAGCCGAACGTTATGAGGAAAGCGAGCGCACCGCATGTAACGGGCTAGGCTGAAGTCGCAGGAAACAAGGCAGGACGGCGAAGGTAAAGGAGTCAAGAAGGACTTCTTTCTGGCAGGAACAGGTTTATTGCAACAGGGAGAAGGGATCCAGAGAAGAAGCGCAGAACTGACGTAACACAGACTTAAATAGTACACAGAAACTTAGGGCGTGGTTTCATCACAACCAATAAACAATTGACATAAAGTGTCACTGAACCAATAGAGAGACAGAGGAGGAGGGACAATTATACAACAACCAATGGGGGAGTGAGGAAGGGAGAACTTTCCAGAAAATAATAGAATATGCAATAGCACAACTGAATATACATGAACTAAGCAACCAATCATAACAAAACCTGGACGGAACTCTCTAGAACAAGGCGGAGTGGGGGCTAGGGTTGCCGCCCCCTAGTAACGCCCACAGGGAGGTCTTTTTCCCAGTTGTCACGCCCCCGGCAACGCCCCTAAGACGTGACTGCCAGGTCGGACGTGACTCCCGACTCACTCTCAATGGAGTCCTCCTCCCCCTCCGAGCTATCGCGAGGCGGGAAGTGGACCCATGAGATGAGCTCTGGCCCTGATGCTACTTGGGCCACCGCCACAAAGCGGTCTGGTTGGTTATTGTTTCTATGACTGCTTGGAGTCTGATGATTCTGTTTAGCATATAGATTGGAGTCCTGTATTCCGAGCTCCTGTCCCATGCCCATGTCGCTGGTCCATAAGTATCTGTTATCCTCTCTGGAGGCCATTCGTCATTTCGCCATTTCTGAGATCCCCCTATTAGCTCTCTTTTATCCCTTTTCAGTTCATCGGGTAAGGGTACACCTACTTCATCCCCATACCTACCCAGTAGTAGGGAAAACCCTGGTTGCATTATCCGCAATGTACATCTTCCTTTGCAGCAGGGAGGCAATTTTGGGTATGCCCTCCTTCCACATATCCAAAATAGTCCGTTGGGTGCCTCCCAATAATTTTCTCTGTGTTTCTTTGCATTCTTCCAGAATTTGGCAACTTCTGGGATCTCAGAATATGGATCTATGCCTGGGTTATAACATAAACAAAGTTTTTCTTTGTTGTCTTTAATATATTTCCTGCTTTTCCTTTTTAAAGCGCAGAATATCTCTGGTTCCTTGGGTATCCACCAAGTGGCTGTTCCATTAATTGCTAAATACCTTTTGCAGGAGGTATCTCCTACTTCATCCACAAATTTTTCTCCCAGGCGCCAGAGGCATTTCTCACCTATTACCGGTGTACTCAGAGTCCATCCTCCTGCTCAATCTTTTTCCCTTTGGGTAGTGTGGTTCCACTTCAATAACTCAGCTGGACTAAGACTGTTTCCTCTCCACGGCCATACCTCTGCCATGTGTGTTCCTCCACAAACCCAGCAGTTTGTTAGATTGAGTTCCCTGCTGATTCTCTCGCTCAGGTCCACAAACAGATTTTTACCTAACTCTGGGAATTTTAGATCTTCTATACACAATGGGAGAGGCGTTGGTGTTTTTGCTTTTATTACTTCACGCTTCCTTACCAAATCTTGATAGTACTGTCCACCCTCCATAATTCCTCCCCCAAGGTTATTCTCAAAACATATCCATTTTTCTCCACTTGGACACTCCCCTCTTCACTGCTGAGCAACTGTTCCCAGATTTTCAGCAAGCCAATAGGTTTTTCCATCTTCATACAAGTTTCTAATTTGGATGGGTCAAAGCACTCATTGTCAAGGTGGGTGTGCGTTCTAAGGAGAGATCTCAGGCTAGTCTCCGAATAAAGGGATTGGTAACACTTGTGGCATGAATCCATATGAATTCTTGTTGGATAAACTAGTAATTGCCACAGGAAGACTAACAGAGGTCCGGTATGGGATGCTTTCCCACTCTCCATACCTATAGGGTTGCAACCCACAGTAGAGTATAGTTGTTTTGTTGTGGTGAAAGTAACACCCAACCCGGTCTTGCCTCTTCTGTACTCCTTCCACTGAGTTAATTCTCAATTCCTTTCATAGATGTATTGCTTTCCCATCCTTACCACAATCCGAATTGATGTAATTTGTTGATAATCCAATTCACTTGAGGTGTTACGAGGCGAGTGTGTGCTGTACGGGGCCAGATGTTTCCCAAGAGGATGTGTGTGCAAATTCCAAGAACACTTAATTATACTTTACCAACTCCACAAAAAAATATTGACAGGAATTTAACAGTCCACAGTCTCTGTGATTACTTGAGTCCTCTTTTAAGAATTAGTTTGGTATCTCTGGGTTGCTCGTCAACATCCACTCCTTTGGCTCTTCCACAGGTCCTTTAACGTGACTCACATGGGTGCATCCTCTCTCCCTGGTTTGGACTGCAGCTTCAGTGGTCAGCCACACCTGGAAGGGACCTTGTCCTTGAGGGGTTGAAGGTTGTTCTCTCCAAGTCTTTATCAATACCCATTCTCCCGGGTGGATATTGTGTATTTTAAAATCTAAGAGGGTGGATTGGGGAATTAACCCTTTAGATCGAAGGCTTTCCAGAGTTCTTGCTATGGTGATGGTGTACTTTTTGGCACTAGCCTCCCCTTCCTCATACGTAGCAGTCTCATGTCTTGCTGTTAAAAAGGGTAACCCAAACATCATTTCATAAGGGGAGATCCCTAGGTCAGCTCAGGGTTGTGTTCTAATTCTTAATAGGGCTAGTGGTAACCATTTTACCCAGGACATTTGAGTCTCCACCATTAATTCAGTTAACGCTGTTTTTAGAGTGTGATTCATTCTTTCCACCCGCCCTGAGCTCTGTGGATGGCACAGGGTGTGTTGTTTCCAATTTATTCCCAGGCTTTTAGTTAAATTTTGTAAAACTTTTGAAGTAAAATGTTTTCCCCAGTCAGAATCCATTCTGTTTATCATCCCATATCTAGGGATAATTTGTTCCAATAGAGTTTTGCACACCACATTAGCTGTAGCCCTAGCTGTTGGAATGGCCTCCAACCAATGGGTAAAGTGGTCCACCATCACCAGCAAGAACTTCCACCTTTGTACCTGAGGGAGTTCAGTGAAGTCTACCTGCGTACTCTGAAATGGTCTCACCGCTAGTTCCTGGCCTCCAGGTGTAGTCTTTCTCATGGCCTTCTGACAGATCACACAACCCTCGGCTACTTTCTCTGCCAACCCATAAATCCCGATACACCCATAACTCCTCAGGAAATGGTCACATAAGGCCTGAGTGCCCCAATGGGTTTTCTGATGCAGGTTTTTCAAAATTTTCCTAGCTAGGTGCTTACTTATTTAGAAGTTGTCTCCCATCCAAAAGTTTCCACTTCCCAAACTCATCCTTGTTTCCCCCTATTTTAATTAGTTCTCCTTCCTTTGCCTCACTAAACTTTGGAATCTCTAACTCTTCTACATCTGATGTCATGACCACTAAGATCTTTTCGCTTCCATTCTCAGCAGCTTCCCTAGCCTCTCTGTCTCCCAGATTGTTTCCCCTTACTTCCAAGGATGTTCCTCTTTGATGTCCTCTTACATGTACAACTGTTATTTCCTCTGGTACCTTCAAAGTCTCTAATATTTCCAAAATGAGCTGTTCATGGACCAGTCCCTTTCCTTTTGCATTCAGTTACCCTCTTTCCTCCCAGATCTTTCCAAATGTATGTACCACCCCAAAAGCATATTTAGAGTCTGAGTGTATGGTCCCTTTCTTTTGTACCAGATATTCCAATCCCCTCTTTAGAAAATATAGCTCACAACATTGGGCAGACCAGTTGGATGGTAATCTCCCTTTCTCTATTACCTTCATGGCATTTCCATCTGTAACTGCATATCCTGAGTGTTTTTCCCCTTGTATGCATCTGGATGACCCATCTATGAATATTTCTTCTCCTTCAGGAAGGGGCTGGTCCACCAGATCTTCCTTTATCTTTGTTTGGTAATTTACAATCTCTAAACAATCATGGGTCAGATATTCCTGGGGGTCCCCACACAGAAACTGGGCTGGGTTAAGTCTTTTGCTAGTTGTGAAAGTTATCTGTGTGAACTAGGACTGCTTTTTATTTTAACATCCGGGCATCAGTCAGCCACTTACTTGCCTTCGGGTTTAGAACATTCCTTACAGCGTGTGGAGTGTGTACAGTTTCCCTCCAAAAGTTAACTGATGACTCTCTTCTACCAGTATTGATGTTGTGGCTATAGCTTGAACACAAGTAGGCCAACCTTGGGTGACTGGGTCTAATAATTTGGATGTAAATGCCACAGGTTTCCTTATTCCACCCCAATCTTGGGCTAAAACTCCATATGCAATTCCACTCTCTGCATTCACATATAACTCAAAAGGTTTGTCTACAGAGAGTAAACTTAGGACTGGAGCACAAATTAACCTGGACTTTAGTTCACTTAACTTGTTTTCATCTTGTTCTGTCCAAATCGGTGGGTCTTCTTCCATCAACTTATCATACAAGAATTTTACCACCTGTGTGTACCCATCAATCCACAATCCCCAATATCCAATTAGTCCTAACAATTTTCTGATTTCTCATTTTGTTCTTGGAGAAGGAAGGGAGAGTATTCCATTCACTCCCTCAGGACTTAATTTTC
This sequence comes from Ifrita kowaldi, assembly GCA_013398055.1. Taxonomy (NCBI): domain Eukaryota; kingdom Metazoa; phylum Chordata; class Aves; order Passeriformes; family Cinclosomatidae; genus Ifrita; species Ifrita kowaldi. The sequence continues at coordinate 69,332 of VZRS01010746.1, read as the reverse complement.
CGCTTCCATTTCCCAGTATGTGCCCCAGATATTTCACCTCCTGCTCTACAAATTGTAATTTCTTTTGGAAACCCTTTACTCATTTTTACTCAAGAAATTTAGCAATTGTATGGTGGTCCCTCTAACTGACTCTTCATTGTCCCCTCATACTAACAGGTTATCCACATATTGGAGCACTTGTGTCTCTGGGGAACTGGGGAAGGACTGTAATAACTCTTCCAGAGCTTGCCTGAACAAATTTGGTGACTCCGTGAAACCTTGAGACAATCGAGTCCACCTTAATTGTTATTTTCTTCCAGTCTCTGGGTTTTCCCATTCCAACGCAAAAATATCTCGGCTTTCTTTTGCCAAAGGACAAGCCCAAAAGGCATCCTTAAGGTCTACCACTGATGTTGTGGGGGCACCTTGCTCAAGAGGGTATATGGGTTTGGCACCACTGGATACCAGGTCAAAGTCCTTTTATTAACTTCCCTCAGGTCTTGGACCAATCTGTATGTCACATCTGGTTTCCTGACTGGCAGAATTGGGGTGTTATGGGGGGACATACAGGGTTCTAGGGTTCCATCCTTGGTAAGTTCCCAGATCACTGGCAGCAGGCCTCTCCTCCCTTCTATAGAAATGGGTTACTGTCGAGCTGGACTGGGACAGTCCTCCCCATCTATATTGATTTCCATTGGGGGAATATTCAGTTTTCCTCAATTTCCAACTCCTGCCCATACCTTCTCATCTGTTTCTTGTACATCTTCTTGTTTCAATCATAATATCCGAGCTCCTATCCTCTCCTCCTCCGGGATCACATCTATCTTCAACTGAACTTGTAAATCCCTTCCCAATAAAATACATCCCGCCTCAGGCACCAACAAGATATCCCCTTTCCCCAGTCTGGAATTCCCTTTTAAGACAATCTGTTTAATAATTGGTACCATAAAATATTCTCCCTTGGCTCCCACAAACCTAATTGTGTCATTACTAATTTTACATCCCTTTGGTAGACGGCACACACAAGTACATTCCATGCCAGTGTCTACTAAAAACTCGAATTCTTCCTCCTGGGGGCCTATTAACAGATTTACCGAGGGCTGTAGATGTTACTGATTCCCCAAGAGGTAGAGCCCCTGACACCCCTAATCCTCTATACGTTCTGTTTGCACCTCCTTAAACACTTCCAAATCTCTTATCCTCTGTAGGCAGTCCTTTTTGTAGTCCCTCCTCCCCACAGTAAAAGCAAGTACTGCCTACTTGTCTCTCCAGTCTAGTCCGTAAGAAAGTCTTACTCCCTTCTCTTTCTTTTCCATCCTTTTTTGAACCCTTAGAGGAATTGTTTTCCAGCATTGCAGCCACCATTATCTTTGCTTAAACTTTCATCCGGTCCTTGCTTGTCCCTTCTCACATACACCTTCTGGGCTTCCCTCAGCAACTCATTCAGACCTCTTTCCTACCAATCTTCCGTTTTCTCTAGCTTGCTTCTAATATCCAGCCAGGCTCTTGTTCAGGGTCCATGCCTGAGTATTGTTGGATATTTTTACGAAGTCTCCCCAGCTATTCCATTGGTGTTTCATCCCTTCCCTGCTGCCTATCAAATGCCCTCCTTATATTATTACCTCGGTATACTGCCTCTCTGATCCCTTTTATAAGGTGATTCCTGTAATCACTCATGTTCCTCTGACCTGACTCATCATTAGGGTTCATATTTGGGGATGTTAAGGGCATTTTATATTCCCTTGGGGGGCCTTGCTGGTTTTCTCGCTCCCAGATACTCATTATCGCAACCCTGATCATTCGTCTTTCTTCCGGGCAGAATAAAATTTTTATGATAGAGTCCATTTCATCCCACATATAAATGTTTGGTCCTAAAAATTGTTCTGCCAAACCCGCTGGGTCTTCCAATTAGCCTTTTATTTCCTTCTTAAAATTTCTCACCTCTGAAGATGTCAGTGGGACATTTACAAAACCCCCTTGAGCTCCTCCCATAGGTACCTCCCGCAACGGAAACAAGCCAACCTCCTTACCTCCTTCACTTCCATTTCCACTTTCTTGCCTAAGATCCCATTTGCCCCAAATATTTTTATAAGGTCCCTCATCCATGGAGCAGGGGACGGATGACCCAGATGGTTCATCCAAAGAACGGGATATGCTTGAGGTGGAGGTGATATTTGGATCAGGGTAGTTAAGGTGACCCAGCCGGAGCCTGAGACGCAGCAGAAGTAGCTGGTATAGCAGAAATAGGGGCTGTTGGAAATAATGGGTCTGCTGGAATAGGAGGAGATGGGGGAGCTAACGAGTCTAATGGGTCCCATGCTTTCTGGTTTTTTACTTTAATTTGTTCTTCCTTAACAGTCTCTGATAACTTAAACACCTTTATACCTGTAGTCTCAACTGCACCACCAACCCAACATGCTGCATATGTACTCTCCTCCAGATTAAAAGATTCCCTTTTATTAACAAAAGTATTCAGGGCTTGGCAACTCCAGTTTTCTGAGGACCCGTATCTGGGCCAATAAACATGGTCCGATCTTATTTTCTCTTTTGTCCATTCTATCATGAAATATTGAATCATTTTTATTTTATCCAATCCTTTTGTAGGGGAGTCCTCTTCCCAATTTGCCAATTTAATTCCTAAGGGACCATCCGGTGGTATATCCATACTGATCTTTGTATTTCCTTTTTTCCTCAAAAGCGACTTATTCCCTTTTTGTCCCATTCTCTTTAAGCTTTCTTATGTGCTTCCTTCTAATTCTCTATCACAAATTCAAAATGGCACCTTCCACCTCACAAATCAAAATGGTGCTTCCCACCAACAAAAACTAAAATGGTGATCCCACCTCACAAACCAAAATGGCGAAGGACATGGCTTTAAAACACCTCAAGGACCGAGACTAGTTCAAGTCCAAACCCATAATCAAACTCCTCACAATCAAGTGCTTTTCTCAACCTCTCTGTGGCCATAGCACACCTCCCTTTCCACACCTCTAAGGGACTCCCAGAACCCCAGGCGAAATCTCTCAGAATGCAATAGTTCTCTAGCAGACTGACCCAGAGAACTGCTTCCTCCCTGTCCACCTCAGATCTAGAGATTCCTGGAACCCCAGGCAAAGTCCCCCCAGCCTCAGACAGAATCCCCCAACCTTCAACAGGGACCCCTGGAACCCCAGGCAAGATCCCCCAAACTTTAGCCTTCTTTCCTTGGGTTAGAAACTCCCAGCACCCCAGGAAAAATTCCCAAACCTTCCCTTCGATCTGAGGCCAGCCTTTGGTTATAGAACTCCCGGAACGCCAGGCTAAGTTCCCAACCCCTGCAAATATTTCCCAGGGGCTCACTCACTCCTCTTCCCCACGCTTTACCCCTTCACTGGCCGATCTCCTCGCAGAGGGACAGAACTGGGGCTAAAAAGAGCTCCTCACTCACTTCGTGGATCTGGACTGTCCAGTCCACATCTCATTCACACCTCACTCACTTCACCCCCTTCCTCCCCCCACATGGTACTTACGGAACCCTTTCCCGTCCAGGCCTTAGTCTACCAGGCTTATGGGCCACTCCGCGAACCCTTGAGGGAGCCCTTGGTACCTTCTTCTTATTTTCTATCTGCTTTCATGGGTCCCTTCTTGTTTCCGGGGTGTTGGCCAGCAATCTCCAACGACACCAGAGGAAGCCAGTCGAGCCGCCAAAAACAATTGGTGTGGCACGCTTCTCACCTGGAATCCTCCAGGGCTGAGGAGACGAGGCTTATATCCCAGATGTGTCCCCAGTTGTGAGAAACAAACTCACACTTTTGAAAAATTTAACAGTTTATTTAATGACAATAGGGGACTAATAATAAAAACCAACCATCAAAGCAGAGGGGTATAGCACTGGATGCTCTCCTACAGACAGGGTATAGCCAGAGGCACACTTTCTGAGTAAGGGATACAATTTTTATACTCTCCCTAGCCCCGCCTCCTTGGAGAGTTCTTATCGGCTCGTTGTCTCCAGGGTCCTCTTATTGGTCTGTTGCTTGTCCAATGGTTGTCTTCCAATTATCGTTTCATGTTAAATAGGTCCCAAACGTTGACACCCACTTCCCTCCCCTCTCTTAACAAGAACTTTTAACCTGTCATCCAACATTTAACAAGGGTACATAATAATTATAATAATTAACAATAACGTATAACAATTAATTCATCCTCTTAACTATTTACGAAAGCCAGCTTCTTAACTGTATTTATAACAATAAACCTTAACCATTTTAACAAATATAACCCCATATTCCACAGACATGGTTTTCACTGTTTCTCCTGCTGTTTTCTTTCTTATTCTGAATTGTAACCTCAGACAATATGAACAGTCCCATCAATAATTTCTTATATTGGCCTAACTGGGAAGGATTTTCTCTGTAAGAAGCCAGAGAGGTTCCAGTACGAAATTACACTGATGAACTAGCACATTGAGACAATTGTTTTCAATAGCGATGCACTGCTGTGGTGAAGCTGCCACCAGCTGGAGTTGCTTTTAACACTGTAAGCTAAGAAAATGATAGAGGCATGATTAGCAGGAGCAATAGAAAAAGTGTGAAAGAAAATAGAGAGGAGAAAAGCCCTACGCTAATTAGCTAACAAAATAAGTAACTTTATGAACACTTTGCACAGCCACAGAGAAACAAGGGCTGAGCTGACATTAAAGGTCTGCAAGAAGGTTGAAGTTCCTAACTCCTACAGATTTCAATGGGAATAAAAGATGCCATCACTTGGGCTAACCATACACTGCAAATCTAGCTCTTCATCACTTTGGTGTAATTTCAAACCAAGATCCAAGTACTATTTCTGTAAACTCATATGTTGAAATCAGTGTGGTGCCTCTGAGCTTTTCTCCATATTTAGTACATGAGTTCTGTCTGACCGAGTATGCTGGTTTTGACTGGGGTAGTTTTCTTCACCGTGGCTGATGGGGCTGTGTTCTGGATTTGTGTGAACACAGCATTGATAATACAGAGATATTTTTGTTACTGCTGAGCAGGGCTTGCACAGAGCCAAGACCTTTTCTGCTGGTGAGGAAGTTTGGGATGTTTGGGAGGATGGGAGGAGACACAGCCAGGACTAGGGACCCCAACTGACCAAAGGGATATTCCAGACCATGTGACATCATGCTCAGTACATAAAATGGGGGAAGAAGGAGGAAGGGGGGGATGTTTGGAGTGATGGTGTTTGTCTTCCCAAGTCACCATTGCCCGTGATGGGGCCCTGCTTTCCAGGAGATGGCTGAACACCTACCCGCCCAAGGGTGAATTAATTCCTGGGTTTGCTTTGTGTGTGCAGCTTTTGCTTTCTCTATTGAACTGTCTTTATTTCAGCCCAAGAGTTTTCTCACTTTTACCCTTTCCATTCTCCCCCTGATCCCGCTGGTGGCTGCAAGTGAGTGAATGGCTGCCTGGGGCTGGGATGCTGGCTGTGGTGAAACCACAACAGAGTATCATACCTGCAACTTTACAGGCATTCAGTAAGGGGTTAGACCTCATTTAAAAACTGTTCATTGACTGATTTTTCATGGATTACTATCTTGACATTGGAGATGTTGGAGGTTTTACTGTAACTTATAGGTACAGTGGTGATGCTATAAGTGTGGAAACAGAGTTGTAGGTAATCATACATACAAGCATGTTAGGCACATACCCATGTGTTACTAACAATTCTGAGTAATTGTAATGTATAAAAACTGAATTCCTTGGCCAAAACAGCCGTCTATTTAGCAAACAAGACTAGTTAATGACTGCTTAATTAATTAATTAATAATTATTAATTTATTAATAAATTTAGAAGGGAAATGACGTAAAAGAAATGTGAAAAACATTGAAATTATGCTGGAGATGAAAAGTGATTAGGCATTTTTGAATGTGTTTACAGAACGGTAATCAACTTCATATATTTTCCTTGGTAGGGAAAATTAGATGCATATATGCTAATAGGATGTTATAATTCAAAATTTAAACACAAGAGTTGAAAGCAAAGTTACCTTCCTGCTGCATCAGACTAGGGCCTCTGCAGGCTGCACTGGTTGAAAGTCTAAGCAAGAGTTGTTGTATCTGTGTCTGGAAAGGCACATATTCATTATATAGGCTTTGCTCTTTTAGAATACCTAAGTTAAACTTAATGTTGAAAACATTTCTGATCTTTTACTTTAGTGTAAGTGTAACATTCAGTGCTTTAGGGAATATTAAAAAAGCCTGCCTTCTGAACCTAGACGTGATAAGCTGATTTTTTTGGCGCTTTTGTCTTATACTTACTGATTTCTTGTGTGTTACATAGGAACATAGGCATTGGTAATACGTTATTCTGAGAGGACTGTGGTGCTTGGAAAAACATCTGATAAACCTGATAATTGACCCAAAGCTGTGGGAGGTAAAAGGTACGGTGATTTCAAAGAAAAACACTTCCTGGCTCCTGAGGTAGCAGCTGCTGGGTTTATGCCTCCTCTGTGGAGGGGCTGACATCCAAAACACTGATGGAAAGCTGACAGAGTTCTGGAGGTGTATTTCAGGAAGGTGAATGTTCTTCTTCCTGGAAAGTGGAAAGGGAAGGGGACAGAAAAGAGGGAAGAGCTCAGCCACCATCACATAGGTAAAAAGCACCATGAGATGTTTGGTCCAAGAGCATATCATGAGCAATATCCTGCTCTGAATGGTCTCTGAAGAGACTTATTTCCTCCGCTAACTACACAGAGAGCTTAAAAAAATCTCAGTTAAAAAAAGCATATAATAAGAATTCCTCTAAAAGCTCATCCCTTCACTGGATCCCCTTCAGTGGAAGCTGTTTGACTAAACTTTGATCCGTAAACAATGCATTTGCATTTACTTACGTATGTCTGCATCTATGTCCTCCTGTAGGTACAGCTAAGAAAAGGAAATATCATGTAAAGCAAGTCTTACTAACTAGAAAATGTGTAATAAAGTAATGGGCATTGGTTTTAAAAATTTAAATGAATTGTGTGAATTTAATTTTTTAAAGCCAATTTCCATATTCTAGATCCATAAACCAATTTCCTATATTTAATAGCCTGCATTTTGCAGTAAATTCAAACACATCTTTAAGAAACTTTAATACCTGAACTCATGAGTGCTTTCTCTGCTTTCATATTGGCTGAAGCAGCATCACAACCTAATTGATAAGTTTTCCTAATTTATATTATAGTAACAGAACAGGACCTGACAGATCATGGATTTGTATAAATAGACAGCAAAATCCAGCCCATTCGGTTCCAGGTAATCTGAGAGGTCTAAAATTTAAACATTATTAAAAAGTTAAAGTGGATGCTTGACATCAAAATACTTGCTTCCATCATATTATTTTTACCTTAAAGGTACAGAAATGGATGTAAAATGTAAGGTTAAAAAACCAATCATCTTGGAAATTTTCAAGAACAGTCTCTTCCTTAGAGCTAGACTATTTTAAATTTGTTGGTTTTGAAAGACACTGTTAAAATGCAACACAAGACCAAAAATTAATAGATAACTAAAAGTTCCTCCTATGTTAAAAATTATAATTGTTGCCAACATCTGGAACAAGATAGGTGGAAATACTAAATATAGCATTGAGTAATTTGCAATCATATTCCTGTGTCTATATATTGTTTCCTGAAACAGGACTTGAAGAATTGCTAGAGTTCTACATCTAAAGAGTGGAGAATATAAGACCAGAAAAATTTTTTAACAACCTGAGCAATCAGATTATCTTTTCAAAGAGCTCTTTAAGGAAGACAGACTTTGCAAAGCAGTTGCTCATTGTTGAATTACCAGATCCCCCTACAACAACAGAATGCTTTTCAGATGCTCTTCCTGACAGCACAGAGCTGCCTAGAAATTGGTAATCAGTGCTGTAAAATAGCATGAAACATTTAAGCTTCAAAAGTAAAATCAAATTAAAATACAATTAGCCACAGATTTCACCCAGTTAATTATTCATCCTCTGCAGCGTATAAAAATTTAAAGCCTGTAACTGGCAAGCTGTTTTTATAAAACATGTTAAAGATGTTGTACTCTGAAGCTCAGATGAATTTTCACATTGTGACTTGAAATTCATTGTTTTAAATCTCATCTCTGCATTTATATGGATTTTACCATTATCAAATTTGCCACTAACAAATTGCCTAAAAAACCACCAACAAACAACAAAACAGATGGGTGTAAAACTTGATACTTTGCTTTCAATTTAAATATTAACTAACCTTTGCAATTTCTAGACCTAGGATTGTACATTTAGCTTTACAGAAGAGGATTTTAATATTAATGTTTTATATTAATGTAAGTTGCATTACTAAAACACAAGACAGTCCTGACAAACTTGACATGGAAAAGGCAAACACATAGAACATGTGTAGCAACAAAGTAGCCATTAGAATAAGGATAGTGTAAATCAATCAAAATTAATATTGATATAAACATATCATTATAACATAATTAATTTCTTTACATCCTTTTCAAAAGCATAATATTCCATTATTTTGTGACAGTTTACTTTTTTCCCCCTATGGTTTTCTTTAGATAATTTCATAGCACTTGTGAAAGATACTAAATCTTCACCAATAAAAGCTGTTTTGTTTTCCATCTTCAGACTATAAACCCATTATTTTTACTCCTCCAATTTTATTTTATAACTATCAAAACATTGTTGTGTTCTGAAAGTCTGTAACAATTTAATCTATTCCAAAAATATAAACCTGTTTACCAAAAGAGGTTTTTCATACAGAACACTTCAACTCCCTCAAGTAACACTATTAATAAACAACAGAAAAAATTAATTTCTTCGATAGTGATGAATAATAGACTAATATTTGGATTGTTGTGATCTGGAGGATGGTTTGTTTCTTCAGCCAAAATTAATTCAAAAGCAAAAGTTTTACACAGTTTACTGCATTCAGGAATCACTTATTCCATAGAACATTGATATTGTTTGAATACAGACTGTTTTCATAGTTATTCTATTTTCATTCCTTTAAGCAATGTCCTTGATTCAGGGATCTTCTGCCTATGACAAGAAACATAATTTACAGGAAAAAAAGGAAATTTAATTCCTAAGCGAAATATTTAAGCAGATAAATTCTTCAGAGCCTGTCCCAAAATTCTGTTATCAGAAGAAAGATACCTGTAGGATTAAAAGTGTGTTCACTCATGTTTCATCATTTCCTACCACAGGTTGAAATGGACTATACTTTAAAGATAAATAAATCACTGGCAGTTAAACAACAACACAGTCCTATTAAAGGTGTCTTCTCCAAAGCAGGCAGATTCAAGTCTGAGATGTCTTTTGAGGGTATTTTTGTAGTGGGTTTCATAAATGCACGACATGACTGGCAACTAATAAAAGGAGCATAAAATAAAATATTACTTTAAAAAACAGTGGTTTTCTTTATTGCTTTCCAGAATAAATTTTTACAAAGTGGTTTCTTTACTTACATTCACACAGTTTGTTCAAAACCAGCCTTCTAATAATTAAGGGCATCCTGCAGTCAGTGGCAGTTGCAATAACTGCTCAGAACAGTTAAAAAAATCAAAATGAAAAAAACCCCAAGATTCTTAACTTTAACATTGTTTATGGGATTTCTTGAGGCAGTTTGAGAGATGAATCACTCACACTAGAGGGAAAGCTACTTGCTACCTGTGATTGAAGAAGTTGGTACAATTTTATTTATTTCTTGCATAAAGGTTGAAACAAAAGTCAATAGCTTTAAAAACAAACAAACAAACAGACAAAGAAAACCATCAAAAAAACCCAAAAAACCCCACACAAAACAAAACTCAAAACAAACGAACAAAAAAAACCCCAAACAACAACCAAAAAAACTGTTAACACACTAAAACAAAACCAAATATAGCCACAGACCCCCAACAAAACCTGTGCAGCAAAAGGACAAGGGAGTGTAGTTCTGTTCAGTGCCTGTTGATGAAAGCACTGTCATCTGATCCATCCTGCTGTTGTTGGTTTTTGTTTAGCTCCTTCTCAATCAACATGTAACGTGACATGACTTAATAAGATTTCTTAATCTCAGAAAATGGAGGGAGGGGAGGTTGAGGTATTTTCATTTATCAAAGAGAGCCTTTCAGGTTTCTTTGCTTTCACCTGCTGGGATCCATTTGTACTCTTTCAAAGAGAATGCAATGGCAAAATGAATGAGAAATGCAAGAGTAAGAGTCCCTTATTCTACCCAGTAGTGTAATCAATGAGCATTTGTAATCCCTCTTGTACTTCACAGAGATAATTGTAAAACAATTAAATCTTGCATCTCAGGGAAATTATTTTTGTAGTTAACCTGAAACAGACAACAATATTGTAGGGAGTGAATGCATCTGCAGCAATGATGCATGATGGTTTGGGAGTTTTCAATTGGTTTGGTTTGTTTTGTGGGGGTTTGTTTTGCTTTGTTTTGTTGTTTGTTTGGGGGTTTGGGGTATTTTTATTCATTTTTGTTGGCTGTTGTTATTTTGTAGCCTGGAATTACTGTACATGCAAGCTATAATTACAGAAAAATACTGGGAAAAAAAAGAAGAGATTTTAAGTTTTACTCTCAAAGATGTGACAGAGGTGAATGGTCCATTTATATGCTCTTTTAAATGCAGAGTTTATACCTTACATGTGCAGCAGGAGAGTCTTATATTTTTATCACAGCCTAAATTCCAGATGATGGCTTAATGTAATTTGCAACACCTAAATTAAATTCTAGACTTTTTTCTCCTTACTGAATTGTTTGCATGCCAAAAAAGAGTTTGTACTGTTCTGAAGAGACATGCTTTCATTCTGGACTCTGCACTGTTTGTCCACCTTCTACTGCATGGACATGATTTCTTGTAAAGCATTTATCTCCTACATCATGTCAGTTTATGCATTTTTCCCTTAAAAACTGCATTTTTGCTGTTATACTCACTGTTGTGTCATTTGCACATTTCAGCAGAATTGTAAACATTTTGTGCTGTAATTAAAGTACTACAGAAAGCAAAAATGGTCAGATAAGAATTGTTATGACTAATACGGCACAGGCAGAAGGTACTAGAGTCAGCAGATATATTTGCATCCCTACTTTTTCATATTATTTACTATATGAAGGGAAATAAATTATATGTGCTGTATTATTAAATATTGCTAATCTGTGCATGCATACTTCTATTGTTTTAAACAGCAGTTGTACCAATAGATGAGATTAGACTGACATTTTTCACATTTTTACTCCAGATTTTAAAGAGAAAAAGGCAAAACTGAGCAAGCCCTGAGATGGTTTTGAATTCTCCTGTTGGTAAATTACTCTGCTATCTCCTTTTTGGGGGAGTGTTACAGACACTGAGCCACATAAGATGATATTTATTATCAGATTAAGGGACAATGATCTTTCAAAAATCAATCACATTATGAAAATTATCAGATTTACAAATCATTTACAATCATTTACAAAATGTTTAAAAATACTAACTTATTGTCATTGTTCTACTAACAAAACATGTTGGTTTGGGTTTTTTTTAGGAGATGCTGTCTGAAAGGAAGCACAGAAATATAGTGACACTCTTAAAGCCCCTGAACCACTATCCAGGAATGGCAGTGGAAAGACTCTACTCATCTCCAACTTCCCTGGTTCCACATGACCATTTAGTGATAAATTCCATGAATGCTGTTTCATACTTTTAATCATAAGTACTTCCAATTTCATCTTAAAACTTTAGCTCTGCTGTCACGTGAAGATGACATAATGCATTTTAAAAATGTCACATGAAGTAGCTATTCTTTAAAAATACAGTCCTGCAAAGCAGGGCTGGGACAAGAGAAAACAAAAATATGTGCAGCTATGCCTCAGTTAAAACAGGCAAGTCTAATTTTGGGCAGAGAGAATCAAACTTTCTGATTGGTTTAGACTAGGTGGTATGCTATGGTTATTCAGCAGTTAAGCAGGGAAAACTGTTGTGTGTGAAATATGGTGGAAAAGGGCTTAGAAGAAGATGGATGCTGTAGAGCAAAGGCTTGGAGAAGAAGGGACAGGCAAACTACAGAGGAGGTTCCAAGTGAGGAAGACCCTTGCCTATAGGCACACAACACTGCTGCTTACTACATTTTTTTCACATATATGTAATGGATCAAATTACACTAAAGTCAAGCTGTCCTTCCTCACTGCACATTAATTTGACACCTATGTGGTGGCCTGATGGATTTGTCAGTGCTTTCCCCCTCAACATTTCTTTAATGTCCTGAGGAAAATCCTGTCCTTTTTCCCTATAAATCCCATATAAAGCCATTGCTGCCAGGAGAAGTGTCTCCTTAATCAGCCAAACACTGTCTGGTTCAGCATGTCTGTAGACAGTCAGTAACAGCACCAGTAACTGAGGTTTAACACAAAATTAGTGTATCTCACTGGCAGTCATGATTTTGTGAAAATGAGAAGCTCCTTCTACTTTTTTAATACAATAAGGGTTATTATAGTGTTAACATTTTATGCCCTTGGAAGCTACATTTATTACCATACTTGTGTGTTTCCCATTTTAATAGAAGGAGTAGGAGAGACACCATGCAGAGGTCAAATGTCATTGCTTGGCATCATAAGTGATGTCAAAACCCAAGGCTCCAATTTTTAAGCCTGCTCTCTATGAAGAAGACTCTCTGATGATGTTTCTAAGAATAACTGACTGTTATAACCGCCTTTTGCGAAGATGATTCTTTCCTTCTCAGATTCCTCAGCCCTGGCTTAAGTGATGCAGTGGAGGAAGTAGTCTTCCACCTCCATGCCTCTGCTCTGACCTGCTTCCTAAATAAAGATTATGCCAGATTATGAAGATTATGAAGATGGCATCGCCAGTCTGTAGTTCCATGGTGCCACTGACCTCAACTGGTTAACCAGCAGAGCAACATGCTGAAGTGATCTCCTTCATCCTGATTGCTTGGCATAAGAAACCCAACACGGGAAAAGTAATGAATTCTCCCGGTCTGTATTTAAAACAGCTGTCATGTGATGCTACTGTGAAATTAGTTTTTGCTTTTGCAGGGCACATTCATCTCTGTTATAACACCAGATTTCAACAGAAGAGTATTTGGTTGTATTTGATCCGAAGTGAATGAATAGTAGCTTGCAGGATACTCTTTCTCTGCTGTTCTTTGGTTTAAATGGATTTTGAGTGTTTAAAAAAATTGAAACAGAGTCTATAAGACTGTTCGTGTATTTCAAAAACATAAAAAATACAGCATTTTTGTTTCTTTTCTAATAAAAAGCTACATGTTGGTCTGGGTTTATTTAACTTCATTTATTGGGAAGGGGCATAGGGAGGTATTTATTTTTCTGTGGAATTGCATCATGAAGAAGCGAAGTTCAGGGATTAGTATAATTCTGTGCATTGATACACAGTGCAGTAGCATTTGATATGTGAACTTGGCAGTTACAGAGTTAATTTTCAGTAGTAATTCTGCAAAATAAGCTAACCAAGTTCCAATCACAATGCTGCAAAAAAAAACACAAATAAACAAAAAACAAACAAACAAACAAAAAACAAACCAAGAAAAACACCACAAAGGAAAAGAACCCCAATCTGTATTTATATCAGTGTCTCTGCTGTGCCAATGCAGGCGGGGAAAGGTGGAAAGATTGTAGACAGAAGAGAGGTATTTCAAATAAACAAGTAGATTTTTATAAGAAGTAAAACACAAAGCAAAACATCAGCTGATGCAGTCAAAAGCCCTTGTAGATCTCATACTATTTGTGCATAGGTGAAACAGGAGGATTCTTTTATTTACTTTTCATAGCCATATCTTTATCATCAGTTTAACTGGAACCTTTGCTCTTTCCTCTGACTATTTCCACAGCAGTGGGATTAAATGAGAGGGACAGGTCCAATGCTCTGTAGCCCTGCTAAGGAACATCAGTGTCGGTCAAAATCATATCAAAGTTGTGAGGCATCATTCCAGCTGTGGCTTTTGAAAAACAATGGCTCGTTTTAAAGCCATGTCAATGCAAAAATTTAAAGTTTACCATTCTTAAAACTGCATTTCTTAGCAACTCTTCTGCATGCTGACACCAAAGGGGATTAAGACAAACTCTAGAAGCTGTTCATCTGACCCAAATTCTTTGCAGGGAGCAGCTGCATTGATGGCAATAACATACCTGTCTCACAGGCTGCTGCCTCTGTATGTACCTCTAAGGGAACAGGGCTTTTTTGGACAGAAAATTACTTGGGAGGAATGGGTCTGCCATAATTCTTGCCACCTGCTTTTTTGTACCTGGGTTATTTCTGGTGGTTTCCACAGCAGACAGACTTTACCAGTTTTGCAGGGACACCTCAGTGAACTGCTGCTTAGAAATGGTATTGACTCGTGGGAATGAAAAGTTATAGATCATATTTGTGCAACTGTCTTCAAGAACTCCTAATAAGTTGTCATCACAGGGGTTTTTTAAGACTTCTTTTGACTTAGTTTGTTTCAGGAGGACATACTTTATCTGACAAAATTTAACCTCAAATTCTTTCCTTCATAAAATTCCATGCAAGAATTCACATGTGCAATGAAGTTTTCTACACTGGGGCCAAATTTCTGAAATTTTCTGGAAAGGAGCTGCCCTCACTTGCTCTTACTGTGCTTTGGCACTTTCTGCCATAGATCTCACATTTGTGATGCAAACTAGGTCATCATATAGACCTTCTGGTCTGAATCCAACTCAGATCTGCAAGACTTTTTATAAGATTTATTGTGTTACTTGGAGTAATAAGGAATTCTAAATTGCAAGATATTAAAACAAAATCATTTTAAAATATATGCTAGTAATAAAAAGATTAAGCACAGTGGCTTAGGCAAAAAAGAAACAAAACTTTAGAAGACACTTCCAGGGTCTGGATTACAGAGCAGCAGGAATACTCTCCAGGTTTCTGAGACTGTGCTGTTTGGCCTGTGACTTACACATAAATCCCTAATTCTGTTTCTGTTACAAGATTTGGCAGTTTTGTTTAAAATATGTTTGAAAGGAAAGTCATCCCCATAACCCCAAGACATGTATTATCCATATTATCATTCAAATAATGCAAAAATACACCAAGTTTCAGAATTTGGGGCACCAGGCGCAATAGAATTGTTACATAGACCATTAAAATCTCTGCTTTTTCTCTAAGCAGGTTACAGGTGTCTGGGTTTCAAATTCTTCTTTTTGTTGGAGCTGAGATTTTAACAAATTAAAAGATTTCTACTTGGATTGAGAAAGAATATAAAAACATTCTGAGCACAGGGCAAAAAACTTATGTGTTTCAAAGCCCGTTAAAAAAACAGACGTAAGTTTTAAAATCTCTGCAGGTTATATGGACTTGTATCCAAGCAAATCAGAAGCTAGAAAATCTATTATACCTGTATAATCATAACAATATCAAGAGCATATGAAAATAATAGTGGTGCTCAGTTTTCATGTATTCAATTCACCTTTTCCAGGAATATGTCATTTTTCCACAGGATGTGTAAAAAAAGTTTCATAAAATATACTTCAAATGACAACAGATCTGTTGTTCATGCACTGCTAGGCATCAAGGCTGAATTTCACTTTGGTTTTATTTTTACTTGGGGTTTTTTTCCTGTTATTTTAAATCAAGACAGTTGTCCAGAAGATCGAAAAAGCTTTTAAATGGCTATTCCACCTTGGAGTAAACTATGGTGCGTGATGCCGTAAGGCAATTTTTCATACATTTAAAGTGCAGATAGTGTTTAAAACCTTTATGGGTGTGCTGCAAAAGTACAGAGACAGTGGGTAAAATTTTTCCCTAATGCAACCTCGCTTACATCAACAAATCTACACAGGGGAAAAATGGGATGGTTGAAAGTTGTCTGAAAAGAAGGAAAAGAAGTGAACCTGCTTCTTTTTCCCAGGGAAAAAGCAAACCCAGCGCTTTTGAAGAGGTTTTTTTGGTACCAAGGAGAAAGCCAAGCCCAGGCATGCCCCGGGCCTGTCCCCGCGGGGCTCTCCTGACATCTAGTGGTTCTGGCCGCTCAAGTGCTCAAATAGCACCTGGTTTTACCAATACCTGACAGTTTCTGCATAGTTTTGCGTCATACCCACTTCTAACTAAATACTCTGTACTTAATTCTAGAATAAACATATAATGCTGCATATCCCAAGCATTTTTTTTCAAGAATAGGGATAATTATGAGTCGAATACTTGCTTCTTCTCAAATCAGAGGATTCAGGACCAGTTGGCACCAATGCTTTTCTATCACGTTTTTGTTTTCTGTGGCTTTTCCCCTTCCATGTGTTGGCACAGAAAATTATGGGCTGGACCAAACTGCTAATCTTCATGCCAGCTGTATATTTCAGCCTTTAAGCAGCCTCTAATCAGTAACAAAGAAAGCCATCCTCCCTTGGAGCATAATGGAGAAGATTTTGTTAATTTCACAGACTAATGTGGAATAATTAGCTTTACAGTCTGTTTGGGAATCTAAGGTATTGATTCTGGACGCCCAGAGGTATTTTTTTTTCCTTGTCATAGCTCCACCACTTTTCTCTTTAATCTCATCTTGTTGGGAGCTCTCCCTCTGACGCAGCCTGGGAGCTGTGCATTTTGCCATAGTTCTCTGAGCTGGCTAAGACTTTTCCTTTCCCTTTGCTGCATATCTGCACCATTTCCAGATCTCCTGACATCACCTTTATTCTCTAACACTTGCAAAATTCTTCTGTCTTACACCATTATGGCAGGTTGTTGCAGGTGGTGATGAGGACTTTACACACACAGATAATTATTATCAAGGAAATTATCAACATTCAGATCCCTCAAAGAGCATTATAAGGAAATCCAGATAGTGCTAATTATCTGCTAAGTAAGCAACAGAATAAAGGTTGTATACAAGTTCTACTGTGAAACATCACCATCAGCCCAGGTCTCTGTCTTCAAGCATCTCAAGCAGTATCTCAGTCTGAACACGGAGGCAAATAGTGCACTTTTTTCTACTGGGCACATTCAAAACAACAACAAGGAGATGGTAGAATATTGTAGGACCATTTTGCATTCATAATTCTTTTACCTGGAAACCTCTGTGCTGCCTTTCTTCTTACGTAATGCCCATTTTGTTTTCATCTTGGCTTCCTGTGACTTTTTTTTTTGTTCCCCTTTGGATTTCTACAAACTTCCAGAAAATTCTGGGGGTTCAGTCTTAAGCACAAGTGTAAAATCTAGAAACCAAATATGGTGAATAATTTTTTTTTTTTTTTGCATTAAGTCAAAAAGGATGAAAACACTTGTACATTTATATCAAAATTATGTATTGTATTTTAAATATCATTCCAGAGTGAACAGAGTCCTACCATTGCTGTGCACATTTTCTCATGTGAAACAGAAAAATTCTTAGTTGTTCCATATAATCTAGGTATCCACATAATTCCTTATCTAAAACTAGAAAACCTTCTCTGTGCTCTTACTCTGATATTCATTTGAGTAGACTTTGGTTCCTCAATTAAATGGGAAAAAACTTTGTTAAAGGTCTGTGCTGCACTCCTTAAATAAAAATCCTCCTCTGAAGCTGAGTTTTCTACATTTTGGTTCCTTGGCCTTCAGTATTCATCTTAAGACTGTAGCTCTTCTAAGATTATTAATGTTTAAAGACTAAACCCTAAAGGGTTTGTCCCATGAACGTTACCATATTAGGTTTATACAGTAAGGTTCCCATTGTGTTGATTAATGTTTTCTGCCATTCCTAACACCTTGTCTGATTTTCACATATATCTTGTCTATATCTTCTAGTGCTCCAGAGCACCTTCTGTTTCACTCTCCACTTCTTATTTCTTGGTTTCTTCTTAAAAGAATCAGAAACCCCTTTTCATCCCCATTTAAATAACTGCTTTCCCTCTGCAAGTCCCTCACTTTGTGGCTGGGCTGCCTCACAGCCCGCAGCACACAATGCCAGACAAGCTCTTTATTCACACTGCAGTTCAGAGCAGCATTGTGCAAATCAAAACAAGTTAAATGACAGATGGCTTGTGGCATTTTAATGAAATGTCTAGTCACTAAGCAGCCTCACTCTTGTAAACTACAATAATTAATTAGCTCTTGTATGAGCTACAGTAATGGAGCAAGCACAGACAGAGATGCTGCATCTGTTCTTTGCAAGATCTGCACTAGAGTCCTTCCTAATGCAGAGGTACCTCCTCCAGCTCCTACATCACAGGGTCGAGCTTCTGAGATGACAGCCCTCTCACATATTCCAGTCACAGGCAGTCCTTGCTGTTTTTCACCTTTGCCATCACTGTAAATTTATTGCTTTCTTAATTGACTCACATTACACATATTTTCCCTTGGTATTTATGGTACCTCCATAAACCCTTCATGGTCAGAGTGAAAATGAAGACTGCTGAGAGACCTGAGTAGTATATGTGTCACACAAGAACTGTAGAAAGGGGTGTCATCATTGTCATCATAGTAAAAGATAGGTGGTATCCTGCTGTAATATTCTGCAGGCAAAAAAAGCTCTAACAAGGTTCAGTTACTCATTTCCATTAGTGGTGTGTACAGTATGGCTATGCATCCTTGCATTTTCTGTACTTGTTATGGATTCAAATACTGTAGATGCAAACTTACGAAACTGATAGGACCATGAGTCTATCCTCTGGTACCATGGTGATAAGCAATAACAGCCATCAATCAAACTCCCACTGCAGATGATAGAAGTGGCCCCAGTGACTTCAGCAGAGGAAAAAGCCTTGCTATTCCATTTGCAGAGCAGCTTAGAGGCACATTCAGTGACATGGTTTCACATTAAAGTAAAATAAACAAAAATTTTTTAATATGTAAAACAACAGTAAAGCTGAGTACCTGTTGGAATTCTGAAGCATCTTAGAAACTTAGAGGTAAATCAGCCTATTAAAACATAGGTTTTCTTTTTTTATATGCCTGAGTTGAAACTGAATTCTGGCCCTGGTCAATCCACAGTGCTGAGAAATAAAAACAGTTTTTACAAGAATTCTGTGTGAGTGTGATTTTGTGTGCACAAGCTGATCATACTTGGTTTTTCATGGGAACCAGCATGTTTTACTGCACTCCAGTCAAACAGTGTTATACTAACACACCAGTTCTTGCTTCATTAATACTAGTAGGAATTTTGCCATTGAATTCAATGGGAGCAGAAAATGCTACATTTTCTGTGTTATGACCTATTATTCCAAAAAGCCTGCCTTCGTATCCATGTAGATTGTCTAGGAGAAAAAAGGTGCAAAGAAAAAAAAAAGGAAATGTAATTTTACAAATTGATTATTTACTTAGTTTAAAAAAAGTTTAGAGAAGCAGAATTAACATCAAAACAGGTTTGAGAAATATAGAAAGAGGATGGAAATCAGATAAATTCAGGGTATCTCTCTAAAGTTACTCAGTTCATAAATTATGTCAAGATTATACTTTTCAGATTAGTCTGTACCTGTCACATGGCTATATATGTTCATGTCATCCTGCTTGCCAGGACAATGTGCATCATGAAGAGCTCATGATGGTATTGGTCAGGTTGCCCTGATAATTATTTATTTTTAATTTTTTTTCAGCCCTTTTATGACTGCAGCATTTTTTTGAGAGTATCTTAGTAAGGGATCAAATATCTGTGACCCTGATTCCAGGCAAAACGCACCGTGCTTAGCCAGTGAAGGCTTGTCAAGCTTGGGAAGCCACTTCTGGGACAGAGGTTGGAGATGGGAAATTTGGGAGAAGGAGGACATAAAGATTTTCAGAGTGCTGCTACTGTGGTCACTGGAGTGCGCCCTACAGTGCCCAAAGCATTTAGCCCAAGTATTGATGCCTTCTTGCTTTCGTTATCAGCAGCAAAATTGATTTTACAGATGCAGGGAAAACCAGTCTGCAGTTTTTTCCCACTGTAGTAGTCTGTTGCACCTACTCTGTCAATGCACAGATCCCTTTCAAAATGTTACATATATCACTCAACGGAACTGATCCATAAACTTCCAAAAGTGAAGGAAAACAAGTAAGAGACAAAAATTACTCATCCCATTAAAAATTATCACCTTTTTAGATAATTTCATATCTTTGTATTTAGTTCCTTTGGCCAGCAATCAACATCCAATATCAGTATTTTTCAACCCTTTAAATAGTGGGGTACTTCAGTACTTCCCCTCCCCAGAAAACAACCTCCCTGGTATTATGGCACACTGGATGCTCATACATGATGCCTTTTTAATGATTCTTATTTCACTGTGTGGAGGCATGTTTTATAAAAATAAGAGATCAAAATATACTACTATTGTTGTATTCATGGAACTATCTCTGGATACCTGGAGAAATGAGTCCTAAAGGTGAAGTCCAGAAGTATTTTACCTTGAGGTTTCACTTTTTGGTTTTTTTTAAAGGAACATTGTTTCATCCATGGTGTTGTGTAGTGATTAATTACACTACCTGGTCATATTAGTCATAGGTGAGCTTCATATGGATATTCCAAATGATTTATTTTCCATGCTCTTCTGTTCCAAAATGCTGGCAGAAATTCAGATGGGATGAACAAAACTTTGCCCTCAAATATGTTACAGGGCCTAGTGCTTCTTCACACTTGGTAGTCTTATTCCTAGAAGTATATTGGTCAATTTGCTTCACCACCACTGACAGCAGAGAGAGACTGAGCAGCTAAGGAGACATATGAGTTAAGAGAGTTAAAAAATGTTAGTTCTCTTGTCATGGGACTGGCAGGAGCTAAGAACACCAGACCACAGTCTGCTGCTCTATCAGGTCACTGAACCCAGTGGTGGCAGAAGACCTGTTCCAGGAGAAGACATCTGTGGGACAGTAATTTTCATCCCAGATTGCTGCTGATTGGGGAACATTATTAGTATTCAAATAAAACCTTAAAAGCAATGCCCAAGTTCCATGGTTTTAGGAAAGTCAAATAAAAGTAATCAAACAATTGGCAGAACCTCTCTGTTTATGGTACATCCTAGTGCTGGGAAGCAAAACAGCAATGAACAACTCTAGAAAGGGAACAATTGCAGGTGATTAAGAGGAGGAGTTTCTTGATATGGAGGATACAATAAATATTGACTAGAAATTGTTTTTCATTTGCCCACAGTTAAAAAAAAAAAGAACAGGAAAGAGTATTCTGAATGGGGTAATTGCAAAAAAGGAACAGAAAAAGGTTTTTTTATGCTGCATATATCAAAATCTCTGCTGCAAGTCAATGCCATGGCTTTATATTTTAAAAAAAGTGGGCTAATGTTAGCTTCTGCCAGTATTTCTGTTGAGTATGGCCTGGAGCATACAATGTTTTTCTGATAAGTCTATGTATTTAGGGTAAAACTAAGGTTTTTATCTGTACTCTAGAAACATATCTGTAAGCCAGCTATCTGGGGTCATCTCCTCCTGTGAACGCCCACAGGGTAGTTTTTTCCAGTTGAGGGGAAGAAAGGAGTTCACTCAGAGGAGCTCAAGAAATGTCACGTGTATCTCCTCTGGTGTGTTCAGGCTCCTGATTCTGCATTGGTCTCATAAACCGACAGCAATCTTCTTGAAGCAAATGGCAGAGCAGCAGCTGATAAATAAAATGATCCAACCATACAGCAGTGAAGCTGTCAATGCAAGGTGGTCAGACAACAGTCTTCCACTTATCTGCTCAAAACCAGACCACATCTTCTCCCAGTGCCAGTCACCTGAGCCTTGTTACCCTTCCACTGACAGCCATTATGGGTTTTTACTCTAGCGCAGCAATAAGACTCTTCGGCATTTCTTGACCCTCGCCATGATGAACACTGTCTTTAAAAACTGGATCCCACTCTGTAATCCAAGCAATATTTTATTGGCAGAATGTAATAAAAGTAATCATATTTCTACTGGACAATTACTGTCATTATTGTAAACTGGGCTTGTTCTTAAAGCATGCAGCACAGAGCATCTGATCAGAGAATGACAAGAATAACCAAAAAAGCAAGCAAATCACATTGCTTTAGTATCATCAACAGAGAAAATAGAAAAAAATTATTCTGATTGATCATCATTAAAAATGAGACAACAGAGAAATCTTACACACTGCTAATTCAGACTTTCCAGCAGAACTCATCACAGCGTGTATCTTCTTCTCTGGATAAGTTCAGTTTGCCAAAAAAACCAAAGTGCACATGACTAATACATTACTCAACTACTTGTATACACACATCTTTTTTCCTTAGCAGGCCTCACTATTCAGAGACGTAAACATGGCACCATGATAAAAAGGGTCATTTAAGAGACTTTGCAGAAGCTCTGTACTGTGAAGGATTGAATTTTCATTTGAATGCTTACATTTTCAAATTTTTTTCTTTACAGAAATATTCCCTTTTCAGTGGCAGGGTGCAATTTGGGGTTTCCTTGTGTTGCTGACCAGGAATCTATAAAATATTAGAGCATATCTGCCCCATGGGAGGACCACAGCTAGCTCAGAGGTACATCACTGTGGTGATTGTGGTTACGCAACTGGCCCTGTCCAGCAACCTCCTCCATCTCTGTGCATATTGGAATGGTACAGAATGACCAAATTAAGCCAATTTCTCAAATCATTAGTTTCCAGACATATTTGCAGGGCTGATTTTCATAATCTTTATATCTTCCATGTGCTAGCAGAATGCTGACTCTCATCATTTTTTTCCCTTTTCTCAGCAAATTTAAGTGTTAAAGGACAATAATTAAAAGATATCTGCATGCAGATTACAGGAATAATTGTGGCCTTGCATTTATGCACACTTAGCAATATGGTGAGGTGAAGTAGCTCCATAGTCCTATGGGAATATCTACTTGATCTCTGGAAGTACAGGATGCTGAACAGACACAGTTGGCGTTTCAAGAAAAGCACATGGAGAATTGTAGGAAAACCTGGTGTTTATTTCAGGTATGGCAACTCCTCCAAAGCACTGTAAGTTTTGGTGACTTCTACAAAAGGAGTTCAGTTTCACCCAAAGAGAAGGAACTATTCTGGCTTGATATGGACATGGTCAACATAACTGATTAAACTGGTTGCGTTTTTATAATGAGTTGTTCAATTTTTGCTAGTTACCTACTGAAACACTGAAGTAGGTTGTGCACAGCAAAACAGACCAAAGATTTACCCAGTCTTCTGTAATGGCTTGAGGGTTTGGTTCCCAGTCAAAGAAATTTCTTCCTCTAATCTCTTAGGTTTATTTTTCTCATACTCTATTTCAAAACTTCTTTTCAATGAAGAAGTTGACAAGCAGGGTCAAGAAGAGAAGTAGTTCCTAATAGACAACAAAACACAAGCACTGTAGTTCTGGCAAAAAGGGAAATTAATACACCACTGCTTTTCTAAGATATGAATGGGTAGATGAGTTATTATTTTTTATTCGTTCAATCATCCTTATACTTTTTTCTTCTAACAACCTTTCTCTAAATGAAATTCTTTCTAAGGTGCTTCTGTTTGCTTTATGGTAAGTTTTAGAATAACTGCAAGAGGATGTCATAAATGAGAAGTAACTTTTAATTATCTTCAACTCAAACATATACCTTTTCTCCCTATGAGGAAAAAGTAAACTTTAAATTAAATTACATAAACATAATCCCTTAGAAATGTCTCATACACAGGACATAGTACAGCTAAGCAGCAAAATATCTGATGTTATAAGCTTAGGTGCACACTGTTGATCCATCACAAGTTAAAAAAGAGATTCTACTGGATCTTTTTATCACAATGTCTGATCCTCTGAGGCTTGAAAATTCAGAAGTCTTCCTGGTCAGTATGTTTTCTAATGGACTGATGTCCTTTGTATTTGTTGTAGAATATTTGTTGCGGGCTTATTTATTGCAGTGCAATAATTCTGAGCAGTCACAGCCTGTTCCAGGACAGCTGAGAGGTAGAGTCTGAGCTGATATGAAGGGGAAGGACACAGAACCAATGGTGTTTTGTCAAACTGAAGTTCACCTAAACTGCCCAGCATGGTCGCCCATGCAGACTTTCGAGGGGCCAGACCATCAGTAGTGATCATTTTCTCTTCACAGCCCATCTGTCCCTTCTTATGTCCTGGCATCTGCCAACCACTGGCTCTGGTCCTCTTTTCTAAGTATTGTCTCCTTGTTTTCATATGTTAGCTTGAAGAGAGTGCTCAGAATTGCATTAGAGGCTCAGGATCAGGGAGTTGCTGTGAATTTACACACTGGCTCTTAAAAGCTTTTTCAGGGTTTTTTGCTCATGTCCTCATAGTTATTAGCAACGTCAGTGATAATGTAAATCAAACTGATCACCTGACACTGGGGGTAACACAAACTCATTCACATGGGCTTCCTTCCTACCTAAAGAATTTCTTTAATAAAATCAAGTGAACTGTCTGTTCATCCCTCACCTCCCTTATTTACCCTTTATTCCTTGTGTCACCATTTGGAGCATGGTCTGCACTTGACATCTGTTACTTTTGAACAGTTTTTTAAGCCATATCTCATTTCAGCTCTTATTTCTCACTTCCTTAGTACTTTTTTGTCCTTGACATAATTAAAATGTCTAGCTCTACATTTTCATGGTTTTATTAGTTTCTTACCTGTGTAATTGTCCTCCTGCAGATGTTACCAAGAAGTTCCTACAAAGCTAAATGATTAATTTAATGCTATTTAGCACTTTCAAAAATGATCTCTGAAAACTGTTTGAATTCTGTCATGAGACAGTTTTTCAGTACTCAAAACTGCATCTATCTTTCTAGCAAAAATTTTTGTCAATCATTGCAAATCAGTCCAAATAGGGCAAAAACATTTGTGATTGCATGTATACAGTGATGAGCCATACATTACATGGTAAGACACAGGAATGACACTCTGGATTCAATGCAGAGCCAAAAAAAATTATATCCAGAAGTACTAGGAAAATAATAACTGAATAAACAAGAAAATATTATCATGTTGTGGCTTAAATTTCTGCTGCTTCTATGGCTTGAATATTCTGTGAAGTTTTGGTTCTTCCTTTCAAAAAAACCAAAAAAGATGTAATAGAAAATAGAAACTAACAAAGATATAGGGAAAGGGCAGTAAGTATGATCACATAGGAAAAAGAATCTGTGTGAAAAGAGATTAAACAGGCTAGGCTTCTTGGATGGGGAAAGAGGCCTGTACAAGTATAAAAGGGAAGAAAAAATGAACATGAGGCTGCAAACTGTGATTACTTGCAACATAAAAAATAGATCAAGATAATTGAACTGTGAGATTCACTTCCATAGAGGTGAAGTGAGCCCAATGTTCTAGGGACTAATTGTTGAAAAGGATCAAAAAAAAAAAAAAGAAAAGATTAAAAAAAATCATGGAGGGCAAGTTCACTAATGGCTATAAAAGGTAAAAGTCTAGATACAACCCCTAAATCAGAATATTCCTTTGTTGCTGTTTGTGAGGACAAGATAGCAGAGAGAAGTTTATGCACACATACATAACCCTGTCTCTTATGCTTTTCAGAGTAACTTTAGCATTGCTGGTAGTTCATGTCATTATTTGTGTGATTAATCTTCACAATGAGTTTGATGTGTGCAGGCTTGTGCTTTCTCCATGCAACCACAATACCACTATCCAGTCTTCTCTGCCATGCCATTCTCTCTTGTATTCTGTGTATTTATAGGGTAGTTTTTTCCTGCCATTCTTCTCTTTCCTTCCTCTTTGTACATGTTCTACCTCTGCACCCTTGAATCAGTGCTAGTCTGAGGCATAAACAAGTCAGCTAGCCCAACATGTTTACTAAGTTGAGCTCTGTGCTATGTCTCACCTTTCAGGTAATTTTGGGGCAGGGTAAAGAATCAGACATAGAAAAGTCTGCCTGTGTACAGTTTATGATTTCTGTTTGATTTTTTCGTAGTTCTCCTAATGTACGCATTTCAGACTAGAAATACTACTTCAAAAATGGATTTTGCCTGCCTTTCCTGTTATTACCATGACTTTTTATTTCCCAACTGATTTACTAACAGAATTTCAATGAAACTATACTGGTTCCCTGCTCCCAGTGAAGCTGTTTTTGGACAGAGCTACCACCCAGTCCAGAATGAACTAGTTTGAAGACTCAGGGGCAGAAATAACCAAATTAGTTATCCAGCAGGATTAGTAACTCCTACTGTTCATGTGTTTCCTGAAAAACCCTACAACAATCTGAAAAAAAAGATGGAGACAAAAATAAAAGAGATGCTCCATGTGAAAAATAGCAGGGCTTCCTAGACAATAGTGACAGCTATACCAAATTCCATGTTTCAAAGGATGCTGCTGACAAGATATGTGTAGTTTTCACCACAGACTTACATTTCTTGTGCTAACACAATTGCATTACAAATCTTCACTGAACAGAATTTCTATGTATTTATCACTATGAATCTCAAAAGACTGGTGAAAAGAAAATCAAATCTATTGCAGAAGTCAAACTGACCAAGGAAGCTTGTATTAGTTTAAAACTAGCAAGAATGTAAGGTCTTGCCATATCTCTAAGAACTTAAAACACCATGCTTCTCCAGGACATAAATATCAAGACAGAAAAATAAAAAAATTTGAAGTCTATGTCCACAAAATGGACCTTTGCCTTGTTTAGGAAGAAAAGTTTTGCCAGTTTAATGAAAGATAAAATTTTGCCATTAGTCAATTGAAGAATCATGCTTAAACTATTAGCAAAAAAATAGGACTCTCTGCACCTCGCTGAGATTTCAGGTTTTGTGCCTTTTAGCAACATTAATTCTACTGACAAAAATTAAAAGGAAAAAAATTAAAATAAAATTTTGAATGGAAAGAAGTGGAAAAATTTGGACAATTGTGCTGATACTTTGACTGTATTCTTTCAACATTTTTTTTTAATTTTCATCTCTATGCACAAATAAAGGTATTTTATAAAGGCCTAAGTATTCCGCTCAAGCATTTATCTCTTTGGGTTAATAGACTCCTAACTTTTTTCAGAATGTTACATAGTTCCCCACAATTTTTATGTGCTAAATTGATTGATGTTTTAACAAAAACATCATTGATTCTATGTTTTAACTCATGACAAAGGCACCTTACTCTGGTGACAAGCCTGTTTGAAGCATGTTATAGTAAATATATCTACACAACTGTTTCTATGAACATAATAAATATCATTACTAAATTCTTTATCATACCACACAGCTGAAAAGATTTTTTGCAGCATTCTTGAATTGTTACTTCTGAGAATTAAGGCCTCAGAGCTAGGTTGCACTGTGGTGATAAAACTCAGTGTTTTAGAGTATCACAGCAGCATTTCATTGTGTAAAATGCCAGCATGGATGCATTATTGTTACCTGGTGATTAAACACGCAGTATGAACCACAGAGAAGAAAATGTCGGGCTGTATCTTCCCAGTGATGTGAAAGATAATTTAAATGTGCCTCTGGCCTAGTTTTTATGACACATTCCTCAAATCCCCCAGTCTTTCCTGGTGAAATACTGCCCATTGTATCAGGTCATATACCTATATACAGCCCTTAATTGTCCATGAAGTGGGGAGAAGTTGAAGTAGACAAGTATCAGAAGTCAGGCAAAATTCAGAGCTCAAACTCCTGAGTACGTGATAGTGTTTAATCTTTGCTAGACTTGATAGGATTTTTATCTAGCTCAGCATTTACAACTCATTTTTATGCCTGACAGACAGTATCATGTGGATTTAACAGAAGGACTTAATTCTGTAAAATACAACCAAAAGGAAAAATACACTAACTTTGCACCCAAACTCACCCAAACTCTTTCAATATATTATGGGCATAATACG
This sequence comes from Ifrita kowaldi, assembly GCA_013398055.1. Taxonomy (NCBI): domain Eukaryota; kingdom Metazoa; phylum Chordata; class Aves; order Passeriformes; family Cinclosomatidae; genus Ifrita; species Ifrita kowaldi. Next base: position 41,687 of record VZRS01010746.1, on the reverse strand, counting down.
GAGATGATTAATTTCCTCTGAATGCTCAGTACTAATTTAAAGGCATTCTAGGACATTTAGTCTGATCTTGGTTGCACTGCTTCTTACCAAGAATAACATTTTTGAAGCCAGCTACACTGAACAGGCATAAAACTGCCAAAAAGTTTAAAAATTCAGGTCTTCATTATCCTTCAAGGCCAGAGGCATTTGTTCTCTTCTGAGTGGGAGCCACCCTTCTGTGTTGCACAGAAATTATTTTTAGCCTAAGAAGTTCTGCAATAATTCATAATTGTTACTTTCCTCAGACAGTCCACATGAGAATCAGAGGAAAATGGGCACAGATTGATTTGAGCAACTGATGTCACATGTGGACATGAATACCGTCGTTCAATTAAGTACTTGCTGTGTTAAAGTTATGGACATTATAGGGCAGCACAATTTGTGTAGTATTTTTTGACATTTGCACTTAGCAACTCAGATCTTGATTTTTATAAATCTTGAAAATTATTGATCTAGATGCAATTCTAAAGGCACAAGTTTACTTTTTCAGGGTGCTACAGATGTTTTTTCTTGTTCCTTGGAGAAGTGCTACAGAAAAATAGATTGTTGACTGTCCTGATGTTTGCAGAAGAGACACCATTTTCAAAAATGGTGGGAAAACACTGTATTCAAAACTGTCATGACAGGATATATGAAAAAAATCTTGATTTGAAACTTACTCAGGTTTCAAACTTATGCTGTCATACATGAGAGTGAGGCTCAAATGATTGAAGATATGCAGATTAACATTACATCTAGTTCTTCGTAATACAAACATTATCATAAAAAGGGAGAGAAAAGGTTCTTTTGAGGTTCCAGTGGGCTTTTTACTTTTCTTAAACTTTAGTGAGTTCAGCTGTGCCAAAACTGACTTCTCTTTCTTATGATCCAAATTCATCTCTTACTATGGAGATAGGGATGCTGAGGTCTTGAGTATTACTCATTCTATAGTAAAATGGACTCATTTGTGAAACATTTTTAATGGAGAATCCCAAAAAATAAAGTAATTTGAAGTTATAGATAGCAAGAAGCAGAAGTAATGCCTGTGATTTGCCCCAGAATATTTTCAAAGACAGTGGAATTGAGATGGTGACCCAGAGAAAGGTTTGTTTGAAATGAGTTGAGAAGGATATAAGTAAAATAGGTAAGTGATTGAGAAGAAGAAGAAAAAAAAAAAAAAGGAAGTTCTCCCAGCACTCAGGCTGCTGGTTATATCATCTTTATTTACCATATATTTATGTTTTAAATGCATAATGAAACTCCCCTTTTTTATCTCCTTTAGTTCTGTGCTCCGAATTATAGCAGCAAAAAGATACCAGCACCCTAACTGGAGATCTCTACAGTCTCTTGGTGTTGGGACCATAACTGAATAATAAAAGGATATGTTTAGGAATATAATAAATGCTTTTAAAAATTAATAGTAGTAGTAGTAGTAGTAGTGGCAGTAGTAATAGTAGCAGTAATAACAGCAGCACCAGCAGCAGCAGCAGAAGTAGAAATAATAGCAGCAACATACAAGAAAATGTGAGGCTTCTTTAGAGACAAAGGGAATGAGGTCTATCAATTGGTCTGGAAGCTAATTGACAATTAATTCACATCTCTGATTTATGTAATTACTCAATGCTGGGTGGTAAAAGCAAAAAAGCAAATGACACAGAGTATTTCTCCCTACACTCATTTAAGATAGCAGACCAGCTTAGTGTCACCCTGGGCTAACAGGGGGAGTAATTCCACTATTCCCACTGGTATAACATTAAGGGAAAATAACCTTATTCTGGTTTTTTTACCCCCTAGTTTATCAGATTATTTATTTACAGAGCAGACTGTATGACAAGTACGCAAATATATTATTTTTACCATCTGCAGCCAGCTAATGGATTCTGAACATGAAAAAGAGACAAGAGTAAATGTCTTGGATGTGTGAAAAATTTGTCACCATCCCTAGAAAATAAAGGGAACTGTATTGCTGGGTGTTTAGCAAGAGCTGATTTACATACTGGACTAGATCAGGAATTACATAGAAATGCAAAAGAGAAAGGAACAAAAAAAGAAAAGGAAAAAAAAAGAAAAAAAACTGCAATTGTTCTCTACTACCATGCATGTTGATGAATCCCTGGTACATTCTATTTAACATCCTATTGTGTTTGGCCGCTTACCAAGGGCTGGGACTGAAGACAGTGATTCTTCAGACTAAAAGTGACTTACAACATATGTTGAAATGGAAAAGGCTTGTGTTTATACAAGCTGTGAATATTTTTTGGGAAGAAGCTTTTGGTGTTAGTGCAATTATGCGAGATTAATTGCCATCTATCAAAATATTTTCTCATTATTATACTAAAATCTTAAATGCTATATAGTGAGTAAAAAACATCTCTAGAATTAAAATACCAGTTGGTAAAAATTAATATTTAAAAAATCCAGTAATTTTTCTCAGATTCCAAACTAGTGGAGAGGGAGTGATAATCACCATCAGAGTAAACAAATTTATTTAAAATTATCATATTTTTTGATCACATTTTCAAATAAATGCATTTGACTCTATTTTTGTTCTATTCCTTGAGCATCCTTTGAGCAAATTTCTAGCTATTTTCAGAAACACCCAGAAAGTAGGTTTTGTTGGAAGGAGTATTGACAAAAAACATAACCTACTTTTTTCCCCCTGATAATAAATTAGAATTAAATTTACAACAAGAAACCAATTCACAATGAGATGTTCATTCAATCTAATAGCAAGGGCTGCTGTTCATGTGAAACAGCAGAACTTCTCAATAGCAAAATGGCATAACAAACAGCTTGCAAGTTAGGGATAATTCAAAGAACTTATTGATTGAGTAATTTCAAATAGCATATATCTGTGAAAATTATAATCCAGTTTTTGACAGCTTGAAAGAAGAAAAAACTCAGTAGAGAATATGAAAGAAATGTATGAAAAATGTGTGTATTACAAACTATTTATTTATCCACTCTGATAAAATGATATATATATAAAACAGTTAAACAGTGCCAATGTCACAGTACTGTGTGTTTTAAAAACAATCGTGAGCAGAATAAGAAATGTGTGGTTACCACATTAATCATGTAATAATTACAATTTTGTCGTTTGTTCAAAGAGGGTGTCGGAGGCCACAATACCCAGGAACTGAGTAGTCTGTATTGCTCAGGTAGTTGGCAATGTCCAAGTGCCAGAATTTTTTCTTTGCTTGCCTTTTCTAGGGTAAAAAAAGAAGTGAATTATTACATGAGGTTTTTTGCTAGACTAGCTTTATATCCCTGCACATGTAGCCACCAAGGATGAAGCCAGGCCTAGCCCTACACTACATCACCTGCTCTGGCATGAGACCGGTCTGCAGCCCCCATCACATGGAGAAAGTCAATCAGAAGTAGTGAAGAGGTGCTTAGGCAGGCAGGCAACCGTTGTAGTGTTCCAAAATCTAATGACAACTTGGCTCTTAGCAAAGCTGTTTCCCTCTTCCTGCTGATAGTCTTTGAGAAAGTTTCCGCTCCCAAGTTAGAATGCCTGGTAAATAAAGCGAACCTTAAGATTAATTTGTAGAACCTACTGATAGTTTATTTCAACATTGACTTCATAGGTTTTATGAAATTGGCAATATTTTTAGATAAGAGAGTAAACTCTTGGCATTGCATGATTTCCTCTATGAAAGAAAAAGCCATGCTTTGAGACAAGACTTAGAGAAAGAAAAAAATGCCACAAAATCTTTCTGAAACCAAACTAGTAGCAGATGGTACTAGTCCCTGGTGAGAAAGGGATGAGTCATATCCTGTCATCATTTATCTCAGCAGAAAAAGAGCAAGCCTGAAATTTCAGTGAAGGAACCCCTTCTACTTACAGATGAGACAAGAACATCCATGTCCAATACCTTTCATTTTTATAAACTTCAATTCATATAATGTGGACGTTGTAAGAGAGTCGAAGGATTGCTGGCTCGAAACATTTTGGATGTATGGAGATCAATCTTTGCTCTGGTGAGGTACTACCCTGCTCGGCCCTGCCCCCAGGTCTGCATCCCAGCCCAGCAGTGCCTGCCAGTCCCTGGCACACCAGAAGCAATGCTCCACAACTGCCCCTGGAGCCCCCATCAGGCCCCAGACTGGCCAGAGGGTCAGAAATCCCACCTTAGAAAAGACACCAGGAAAGCCAAGTATTTAAGGCTGAACACAAGGCAAGCACATGTGTTTACCCTACCTCCTCTTGGAATTTTTATCAGCTAAACACTGCTGGAACCCAGGAGTTGGTAGCTATATGTGTACTTTTCTATGACTTTTCTGTATTTCTCTCTCTCTCTTTATTCTTCTTCCAATTCTCTCTTCTCAGAATTTCTGAGTAATTTAAAATTGAACAGGCTTAGAGTTTGATAAATTGGATGGGATAAGGTAATGCTTTGAGAAGTTCTCTGTGTTGATTGAATGCTGCTCTAAACCTTTTGCCAAAATTCTCTGATTTTCTAAATATGCCAGTGAAGTCTTTTTTGTTGTTTTCACCACTTGAGAATATCTTGTTGGTATTTCTCCTGAGTCTAATTCAGAGTACATGAACAGCAGTAAGCCCTTTTAAAAGCCTCACAGAGCAAGTGTTTTTGGGCCTTACAGAGGTCTAAAAGAACACTAAAAATCTCACTTCACAATGGCTTCTGCTTACTTCCTTCTCAGAATGTGAGAAAAGTTATTTTTTTACAACCAGCCGCTGACTATATATAAAGAGTAATTTTACAGTGTTGGTTACTAATGGACACACTTTGAGTTGTTTCTTATGTAAGTTCTTCTTTTGCATGTTAACTCTTTTTCCATCTGTATTCTGGATGTTACTTGTTTATAGAACAGACTTTTTCTCCCCCTCTGACTGCCAGTAAATTGGTTGTTTACATAAGACACTTCTCATTGATTGATTCAACTGTGAGTTATTTGTTTAGCACATTTATGTCTCCTTTTCCATCCATGAAATGGGAACAGCACTACTTGCATAACTGTAAGGACTAATTAAACAATTTTTGGTTTTTTTAAGTTATTTGCAAAGGACAGCTCCTCCATGTACCCAACCTCTACATCTCTGCACACTAGAGTGAAAGCCTAATCCTGAGTAGCAGGAAGGTGTAACAGGCCTCTTGTTTTCAGACAATTAAGAGATGAAGGGAGTTCACACAACATTTTTCAAATACTTAAGAGTTTGTCAACCTAACTTTAAAATCCAGACCATCTTTCATGAAATCGTTGCTAGGATACATCAAAGCCATGGATTTTTTTTCCCTACAAATTACTGGTGATGCACTGGAAGTTTGATAACTATGTTGACTATATTTTTGTTAACAATTTGTTAATTTTGTTGACCAGATACTATTTAATGTTTCTTATGATATATGTGGGCATCATTTTGGCTAAAAGTAATGCTAGTGTATGCTGTACATTTCAAATTCTCTGTTTATTTGCCATGTGATCTAAACATTATCTGTGTCATTTATTTTTAATACTTCTTTAAAAGCTCTGTTTATGTTTTTATGTGCCATTGATCCCAAATAGTTTTTTTCTTTTAAGTTGGATTGACCTGTTATTAACAGCCATTTTGATAATTTTTATGCTAATGACTGGAATGTCAAGATTGATATTTTTATGAAAATTGCACTTCCATAATTCTTATGATTTCATACTGCTCTCAAAATGAAACTAAATTCAGTGCTTTTCTGCAATGAAAGTTATTCCTTCTTGGGTTGCGATGGCAAAATTTCACTAATATGACCAGCATTATCTGGTCCACACAGGCAATTATTTTTTTGGCAGTGCAAGAGCCAAGAAAGTGCAAAATGCATTACAAGATGAATACCAAACAGAAATCAGGGTGAGAATTACTGTTTTTTCATTTACTATGAACTTGAAGAAACCATTTTCACCACTTCATGCATAGGCTTTGCTCCATGAGCCAGATTGATCTCAGCTTCATCAAAAACATCTACCTGAAGGCAAAGATGCAAGTAAAACATGAGAAACCTTGGAGGTGGGGATGGAGATAAACAAAAGACAGGAGGCCAAGGAGGAAATGGTCACAGGGAAGACATGAATTCTGGCTGGCAACAGTGTCTGGCAATGCAGCTGTCCTCATGTTAGGGTTATTAGAAAAAATTTAAACAACCTGCAAATGGACATGATGGATTTCATCTTACAGGTGACTTAGCTACTTACTTAGAAGTCTTAGTTCTTGATATTACACTTTGTAGACCTATAAATCAATTTGCAAAGCCAGCAGCGACTGACCTTAGGCAGTGCATCACTTTTACTCAGACACTGCTCTTTGAGAGGCGTGACAAAAACTTTTGAATCTACTTTCTAAAGGAAAGCCTCAGACCATAAACATTTCTTAAAAATTCATCCACAGCAAAAATCAAGTAAGTGGAAAGCTTCACAGGTTTCTTTTCTACCAGCTCTGGGAAGACAATCACCACAGCACTCAGTACTGGTATGCTATGAACCCCCCGCTTCCTCCCTGGCTGCAGAGCTATTTTTAACTGTCCTTTCCTGAGTGACCTAATTTCTCTACCATCCTCCCATAGCTTCTCACCAATAATTATGTCAATTACTTTCTTTTCCCCTGAGTTTGCTTATAGTCCAGATGACTTCCTCCAGAAGAAGCAAAAAAGAACCTGACAAGGAATAAGGTTTCAGCCACAAATGGAAACAAGGCAGATACACCTTTCCACTATCTCTTCATATCAATATATTTCTTATATTAGCTGTGCCACTCTTCCTTAAATCACAGAGAAGACAAGAAGAAATCACAGAGAAGACAAGAAGCCTTCATTGTGGGCATATTTGTCTTATTTTCTGCAACAGCCTAAGGAATGTATATCAAAAAGTGTCTCCAACAGAATAAAGGGAACTCACTTCTTTTGGCAACAGACAAGTCTGTATTAACACGTTCTGCCCATTTACTGTTACATCATTATGTAGTCTTGGTTTTCATAGCTGTTAGTTGTTACCGAGTCCCTTCTGGCTCCGTGGGCTCATATGCATGAACGCACAGGCACAGGGATGATTTCAGTAACATAAATCCGACGGCAAGAAGCTGAGAAGGGTCCCTGCACAGAGTTCCACAAAGAGCAGTTTATTGCTACAGCTCATGAAGGGTTCCAGAGGCAAAAGACCCCAAACACGTGACAGATCGATCTTAAGTATAGGGGAGTAGCTAACACCAAAGGCAACCAGGGAACTAGAACTGGGGTACATTACCACAACCAATCAGGCATCCTGGCAGAGGCTTCTTTCCCTCATCATAACCATACATCATTGGCACCAGAGACTGTCTTATCAAGAACACTCTCTGTCTCTTGTACCACAGGTCAACTGGTCACCAAAATTAGTTCCAGTTTATACCTATTTGTTTTCCTTGTTTTTTACTTTAGAAGCAGTACCTCTTACTTGGTCGTCAATAAATGGTTCATTTGCATATTCATAAAATAAATTAATGTACAATCTTCTTCTAAAACCACACCCAATTTCTTTTAGGAATTATCTAAGAGGTGGGTACAGGTGATCTTAAGGGGCTTGGGCTCCTCCACCCATAGCCTAAGCTGACCTGTAGCCATCCTTCTGGTCTGAGTGATGTGAGAGGTGTCCTTGCATATGGCAGGGAGGTTGGGGACTAGATGATCCTTAAGGTCTATTCCAAACCCTTAACATTCTATGATTCTATGATGTTGCTACCAGCATGCTTGAACCCCAAAGTCTGTCATATTCTACTTGAACTTCTCCATGCTTGCAAAATTTCAATACATATTTCATGGATTTGGATGATTGTGGTGACTCTAGATAAGGTGATAATATTGCCTTTTATTGTTGCATTTACACTCCCCTGTGGTAATATCATGGATCTTACAGTCACATCTGACACCTTTGTCTTTACATCAGACTGGCAGAACCCAGCCATATCAGATGTGACTGACATGTTTTTTTCTTTTGTTTTCAGCTGATTCCCCCCACACCTGATAGCAGAAATTCTTTTGGTTATTCCTAATCAGGACACCTTTTTATCTATACTTTTAAAAACTCCTCCCATTTCATGTCAAGGCTCAGTAGTTCTCCTATGTGATCTGATCCACCTTTGTTCTAATAATGCCTCCTGCCCATAGCCTGTCCGTGCATGTCATGAGCATCTTCATATTTCTTTTGCAAAGGCCCTTAATGGGAATTTTAAATAACTCCAGCTTCAAACCAAGTCTGGCTAGCTTCCTCCCAGACTGGTACTTCCAAAAAGGTTGTTTTCCTACTTCCTTACAGAATTTCTTTACACTGTTTCCCTTAAACTAATTTCAAGTCTGACACTGGTGATCACTTTAGTGGAGGTTAGGTAGTGCCTGCACTTCCACTGTAGATTTATGTCTAGAAAATTAGTTACTGAAGGTGATTATCATTGTCCAGGGACAAGTCTAACTGTTCATCCGGGAAAAAAACAAGAGCTCTGTGTGTCAAGTCATGGAGGAAGCACAAATTAACTATCGGCAGATTACTTCAGTGAAGAGAGAAATTGAAATTTTGCTCTAAGCTTTCTCCCTCATGATAGAAGGCAGGAGTGCTGGAATAATGAATTATTTCTGTTAATGCTTGGCACTTCTACTGCTATATGCGAATTAACTAACAGTGTGAGATAGCTGGCACTAGAAAATAACATTATTGGATGTCTTGAATTGTAGCTCTAGGATATGAATAGCCCTGAGAAAAAGATATCTCTTTTGTTTAAAAGAAGAATCCAGGCCACCCCCCTCCTCTAAAAAACAACAAAAGAATGTTTGCACTGTTGAAAGCATACATCATATGGGTTAATGCTTCTGAGAAGAACTATACATATACCACAAGATCTACAGTACTGGCATGCACATTTCCAGTGCATCCAGCAAGTCTCAGACAGATTGTGTGCCTGTCCATTATAGATTTGACGTCCTTGGAATGGCTGGACTCTGCACATGCACCACAAAGCAGATCCACCTATATGAAGTGCATGTATCCAAATTTTCTTGTATGCAGTAGTTAGTGTTACTGCTGAGCACTAAGGAAATGTGCAAAATACTGTAATTCCGTAAGGATTGAAATGCCGTGAGGAGCTCAGGGTCACAGTCAGGAATCCATGGAAAACACTTCACGGGATATTGGGTGGGCTTTCAAAAACCATGGTCAGGAGCAGTGGTGAGAGGACACTGTGAGTGACTGAGACATGGACCCAGACCGGCAGGGAATCTGAATTGTTTATTCAAAAGAAATGAGCTAGTTTTATACACTTTTCCAAGGCATTTCCTTACATAGTAATTCTCACTATGTGACCTATCCCATGTTGCCAGGTCAGAAACACGCTTCCTAAATGTCCTTCTATGGGGTGATCACTCGCTGTTCACCCGTCCGTCAGCTCCCGGCAGGGTCCTCTCCGTAGGGGTCTGCCGTGTGACACCTCCTCCCCCCAGGGTCTGGTGGAGACAAGCCTCTCTGTGCTGCCATGTGCTCCTTTGTGCCACCATGTGCTCCTTTGTGCCACTATGTGCTTCTTTGTGCTGCCATGTGCTTCTGCAGGAAAGTCCCACAGCCTGTAACCCAATTCTATCTTGTCTCTCCCCACAGGACACAAACCCTTCCTGTAGCACTAGACAAGAGGAGAAGCCCAGGACCTTACTTAACCTTTCCACACTATCTGCTTTAGCTACCATAGAAAAGTTACAGCTAGTTGCTGTAGTAAACTAACCAAAAATAAACTAATCAGGAAACATTTGCTTCACAAAGCTAAAAAGAAGAAGGAATTGTTTTTGTCTTAGAGAGTATGTCACCATGGCTCCTGGGGCAACATTAGGGTGATATATCATCACCTTCTGGTAAGTATTATATAAAAGTGAAAATCAGGCCTCATATGACAAGAAATATATAATTTTTTTTTATATTATGACATAAAGAAAATTGGGTTGCTCTTTTTCATAGATGGGATTATGTTAGAGCTCTGGTTAGGGCACACTATTAATATTGCTCTGTATTTATAGAAGGATGTATCTTGTGAAAGGAGAAGAAACTTACGTTTTAAAATCTTCTCAGCTGAGTTATTTCTAATTATTCAGGGAATGAAAGGGTACTAATTCATACTGGAAATTAATCTTCCTAAGACACAGTTCAACCAACTTCTTTCTTGATGCTTTAGGATAGATTCTGTCATTCTTGTTTAGTAAACACAGACTTTGAGATGGCAAATGAAAGGAATCGGTTGCCTCAGCCTACTGGCATTTAAATTTATCCTGAATGGGTATCGGTGCTGTGGGGTTATAATCACTGGCAGCTGATTTTACTGGCATCCCTCCTATCCATGCTGGGAGAGGAGCAGAAATAGCCACAGTGACATGCAGAGAGGTTTACATCCAGCCTTAAGTGTTTGAGGCATACAGTCACTGAAGGTATAGGTAGTACTCTGCACTGAATCTGCTGCAGAGCTTACCTACAAAATACCCTCTTCTTCTGGTCTTCTCAGTCGGGGGTGTCCCAGGAAACATAGAGTTCAATGGATTAATATATGTTCAGGCTGGGTGGGAATGCGCAGGTACCTCCCCTGCGTGGAGGTGGGGAGTTTTACTGTGTCCTTTGCAACAAGCTCTGGATCTGTTGCAACACCTGAATCACATGCAGTCCTCTGATGGAAGGTCTCAGAAATGAGTACATGGGGTGCTTTGGGGTTCTTTCACGGTTTACAATCTCTTTTAAGACATGACAGCTGCCTCTCACATCAGCAGAGTGGAGCCAGTTATAACACATCACACCTTCCTCAGAAGGAGAGAGGGGGAATGTTACAACTGCAATTACCATGATAAAAGACTGTGGGGGCCAGTGGGCCTGCTGGACAAGGAATGAAAGGCATCCTATAGTAGGACAAGTCCTAGGTTCCCTTCCAGCCTAGCGGGACTGAAAAAGCTTCCCCCAGAATGCTCTGCTCTGTTATATTAATAAACCCCAGTTCAGCTTCCCTGGTTGGCTCCTTTGGCCGCCACACCCCTTGTTACCTTATACGCCCCCGGAGCTTCCCCATTGACTTCCATTCCCTAGTCCCGCCTTTGTACTGCTCCGGTGCCCTCAGATCATTGGTGTCTGATGCTCTCTCCGCTTCCTTGCATAACCCTNATGGGGTGATCACTCGCTGTTCACCCGTCCGTCAGCTCCCGGCAGGGTCCTCTCCGTAGGGATCTGCCGTGTGACACCTCCTCCCCCCAGGGTCTGGTGGAGACAAGCCTCTCTGTGCTGCCATGTGCTCCTTTGTGCCACCATGTGCTCCTTTGTGCCACTATGTGCTTCTTTGTGCTGCCATGTGCTTCTGCAGGAAAGTCCCACAGCCTGTAACCCAATTCTATCTTGTCTCTCCCCACAGGACACAAACCCTTCCTGTAGCACTAGACAAGAGGAGAAGCCCAGGACCTTACTTAACCTTTCCACACTATCTGCTTTAGCTACCATAGAAAAGTTACAGCTAGTTGCTGTAGTAAACTAACCAAAAATAAACTAATCAGGAAACATTTGCTTCACAAAGCTAAAAAGAAGAAGGAATTGTTTTTGTCTTAGAGAGTATGTCACCATGGCTCCTGGGGCAACATTAGGGTGATATATCATCACCTTCTGGTAAGTATTATATAAAAGTGAAAATCAGGCCTCATATGACAAGAAATATATAATTTTTTTTTATATTATGACATAAAGAAAATTGGGTTGCTCTTTTTCATAGATGGGATTATGTTAGAGCTCTGGTTAGGGCACACTATTAATATTGCTCTGTATTTATAGAAGGATGTATCTTGTGAAAGGAGAAGAAACTTACGTTTTAAAATCTTCTCAGCTGAGTTATTTCTAATTATTCAGGGAATGAAAGGGTACTAATTCATACTGGAAATTAATCTTCCTAAGACACAGTTCAACCAACTTCTTTCTTGATGCTTTAGGATAGATTCTGTCATTCTTGTTTAGTAAACACAGACTTTGAGATGGCAAATGAAAGGAATCGGTTGCCTCAGCCTACTGGCATTTAAATTTATCCTGAATGGGTATCGGTGCTGTGGGGTTATAATCACTGGCAGCTGATTTTACTGGCATCCCTCCTATCCATGCTGGGAGAGGAGCAGAAATAGCCACAGTGACATGCAGAGAGGTTTACATCCAGCCTTAAGTGTTTGAGGCATACAGTCACTGAAGGTATAGGTAGTACTCTGCACTGAATCTGCTGCAGAGCTTACCTACAAAATACCCTCTTCTTCTGGTCTTCTCAGTCGGGGGTGTCCCAGGAAACATAGAGTTCAATGGATTAATATATGTTCAGGCTGGGTGGGAATGCGCAGGTACCTCCCCTGCGTGGAGGTGGGGAGTTTTACTGTGTCCTTTGCAACAAGCTCTGGATCTGTTGCAACACCTGAATCACATGCAGTCCTCTGATGGAAGGTCTCAGAAATGAGTACATGGGGTGCTTTGGGGTTCTTTCACGGTTTACAATCTCTTTTAAGACATGACAGCTGCCTCTCACATCAGCAGAGTGGAGCCAGTTATAACACATCACACCTTCCTCAGAAGGAGAGAGGGGGAATGTTACAACTGCAATTACCATGATAAAAGACTGTGGGGGCCAGTGGGCCTGCTGGACAAGGAATGAAAGGCATCCTATAGTAGGACAAGTCCTAGGTTCCCTTCCAGCCTAGCGGGACTGAAAAAGCTTCCCCCAGAATGCTCTGCTCTGTTATATTAATAAACCCCAGTTCAGCTTCCCTGGTTGGCTCCTTTGGCCGCCACACCCCTTGTTACCTTATACGCCCCCGGAGCTTCCCCATTGACTTCCATTCCCTAGTCCCGCCTTTGTACTGCTCCGGTGCCCTCAGATCATTGGTGTCTGATGCTCTCTCCGCTTCCTTGCATAACCCTGGACCCCTCATTGTTCTGCTCCTACTTCTCTGGAACCTTGCTTGAGTGTGGATGCATTAAATCTCTCCCGTAGAGCCCCATGCGAAGACCCTTCCTGCTCATTCACCATCAGACTGTTTTGCCAGCTATCCAGCGTGTGAGAGTATGTGTGTGTGCAAGTGTGGTGGCTGCATCGAGCGGCTTCCTCCTTGGAGGCGCTTTTGGGAAGGTCGCGGCACTGTACCATCCAAAACCGATGCGACAAAAGACACCATCCAACCGTGTAGAATTTGCCTTTTATTGCCAGCAAAGCTCAGCTTGTAGCCTTCCCCTATGTCTTGTGGGAATTGCCATCACACCCCCAAATGCAGTAGGGTTGGAGGAGTCAATGATGCCTAAAGAGCAATGGAAGGGATTGTGTCAGTAGCCAATTTAAAACATTGATCAAGTTTTCCTTTCCTGGTGTCCTCAAGGCACCCTTGCTTATCAGCAGTTCAATATGAGTATATTCTACAGGGGGAAAGACATTTCCTACATCATCTTAGAATTTTTTCTGCTTCAGTTTAGCGACTTTCATCATAAAAACACTTGATCATCCCAAGGCAAATTTGGCCACTTCCCAAGGGACAGAAACTCTGGTGATATTCACAAAGGGAGTATAAACCATCAATCTCTCTAATGCAACAAGAACACTTACAATGTCAAGGACACAGCTCTGCTTGCATCAAAAACCTGTCAGCTAAACAAATACAGTGAAACCAAGTAGGCAGAAGAGAAATTAACTGCTGGGGGCTATAGTTAATGGGTGATGTGACAAGATGAAAACCATTGTTACAAGTTCTATAAAATGAAAACAGAACTAACACTGCAAAAAAAGAGTTTGTTTACACACAGTAAAGTCTTATTTCATCCAGAAATTTATTGACTTTCTATGGGATCTACCCCCAACCTGCTACTGAGGATTTTCTAATCATGATCAGTGAGATCAATCAAAACATTGAAACTTTGACGTATGGCACTGCTGCTTGGTGACAGTAGGCAAAATTATGTCTATGACTTCATTAAAAAGAGTCTGTAAAACATCTTCTATAAGACATGCAACTGTCTGGCTGAACCGCCTCATTAAGAAAAAGGCCTTAAATCATCACTTGCTGAAGAACAGGTGTTTTTCCACATTATGTCTGGCCACAAGGACACGTTGCTGTGTTCTTAAGCAAGAAATTCTCTTGCACCGGAACCAGCTTTACTTAATGCACTACTCTAGCCAGGCCTCAGAGAGTACCACTGATATTTTTCCTTAGTCAGATCTTACTTTCCATGTAAGTGGCCATCATGGTATTTATTGTCTGGACTAAGCATTAGAAAACCTTACAATAGGCCAAGGCAATTGTTCTTGGGTGATGGGAGGAGAACCACATGGGTGAAAGGAATATTTTTGCTAGTTTTCTGCCTTCTGAGACAGTCTTTTCTGGAAGGTAAAGATCAAAAATCAGACTGCTCTAAAGGTATTGAAATCAGACACTTTGGAAAGAATTCCTTTGTTCCAATCTCTATCAGTAACACTCTGGTTAAATCACACATACATTTTATTTTAAAGCATCAGTGATGTGTCTCGTTATTTCCAATCACATAATATTCACAATTTGCTCTTGCACATACATCCAGGACATATAAAACAGAACTGCTGGAAGTGATCATGACCAGCAAAGGATATGATGTGAAGAAAATACAGTGGAAATAAAACTTCATTATGTTTTCCAGTGCACATAGGTAAAATGCAAAATTAGTTCTCTGCTTTCATGAGTATTGGTTAAAATCTGGTAGAGGATTGGAGTTTTGTGACTATGTCCAGTTCATCTGACTCACTATTTGGGTAGCATGTTATACTGACCTCCTCCTCCCAGCTAATTGCCATTAATTTCTTTAGCCTTTTTTTTCCTAGAAAGGAAAAAGTGTCCCATGACCCATTTCATAGTCACTTCACCTCTAGACTCCTGAAATACACTTGTACAGAAGTATCAGGCAGATAAGATCCAAATAGTTTTTCAAATCAAAGGCAGAATAAGCACTACAGGCAGCAGCAGTTGCTAGATCTGTTTTATCAAAACTAAATTTCAGTTATTATTTTGTATTATTACCTAAATTTTTTTTTAAATAGTATGATATCTAGTGTAAATAGGATATTCTCAAAGCAGTTAACTGTGTCTTGAATTTACTGACCTGAAAATATTTTATTCTATTTCTTCTGTTATTTTCTCGGACCTTTATCCCTGTCATTGCTTCACCAACCACTGTCTCCTAAGAACAGAAGTCTGACACCTTACCCTAAGCAGTCAATATGCAAAACTGATTTTTGCTTAGTAAACTGTGATTGGTCTTGTGAATTATTAGGTAGTGGGTTTTTTTCTCTACTTTGATCCAATAAACCCACATTCTTAGAAGGCAAGTCTGAAGGAGAACAGAAGTTTTAATTTTGCCAGAGATTAAAGGATAAAAATTGAATGAGCAGAGATGCGTTTCAAGAAACATTGTTCTTTTAGGACCAAAGCACCATAGACTGCAATATAATTCTTTAAAAATAGGTTACTTGAAGACAAACTGACTGAGTGCATGGAAACCAAAATTTTCATTTCTGTTCATCCATACCATCCAAGTCTGCAGAAGAAGAAGGCTTAGTGGGATGCACATCTGTATTGTTTAATTTCTCCAGATGCAGAACTTTGAGGAGAGGTCATGATTCTCTATGAATTTGATGTGTCAAGTAGTGTGACTTTTCTCAAGACACAATCACAGTCCTTGTTCTATCTCACAGCATATGTACAAGTGTTAAAACAAAGACAATTTTGAACAGAAGTTTTATAACTCTTGATAGAGTTTCTCAAAATATTGCATTAAAAGGAGAAAAAGTGAAGCAAGTAGCTATCACCAGAATGGAGTTTAGTGGTACAAAGATGAAAAAAGCAGGTTTTGAGGAGTGCAAGTGAGAATTCCTTGGATGTTTCAGAGGCAGAAAGAAGACCAGTTCTTCTTTTCTTGGTCATATATAAATCTGTGTATTGGGAAAATTAGATAGTGCACACTTAATATCTGTATATATATATACATACATATATATATACACACACGTCTATATATAATTATATGTATTATTATCATTACTTACTTTCTATTGATGTGGAAAATCAAGTTCACAGTTAAAAGAAAGATGAGCCACATGAAAAGAAAGATACCACCAGCATGTGCAAAGAAAGCTTTTTTTTCACTGTATTATCACCAATATTTCCTACTGGATTATTAAAAGAATACTTCAAAAGAAGTAAGTAATGTTTGATATTTTTATTTTTATTTCTTTATCATGCTCTAATTTCTCTACCATACTTTACAGTATTGTATCAGATTAATTTCACAGGCAATATGCTCAGAGAAAGAGCAGATCAAAGAAAGGAGAAGAAACAAATGACTTGAAGAACCTAAGGTTCAGCTTCTTGCAGAGCCTGATTTACTAGTTTACATAATGGTTTTAAAAGTCAACTTATTAAGCTGTAAAGCATAACATTCTGTACTTTCTTTACCTTAGGAAAAATTAATGATAGGTATAGGCACATTAAAAGAAGCCATAGCACAGTTATGCGATCACATTCAAAAAAAATTATGAATATAAGTTTAGGAGCTGTGATACATAGCTCAAATCTAGTTTGAATGCTGATGAACATTGTTATGTTGAGCAGTCTATCACATTGAGCTAATGTTTGCAGAGTTGTCCCATCATGACTGGGGTGAAATGTACACTACTGGACCCCGACAAGCATTTGTTCCCTGAAATGGTTATACACACCAACTTTCCTGTGGTCTGAAGGCAAGTTAGAAGCATGAACTTAGCAGCAAGAGGTGGCAACACAAGAGGTTTTATAGGTGACATTTGCCTTAACAAAGCTCAGCTATAGTAGAAAGATGGGAATTCCAGCATTGGAGTCCTCAATATGTTGCTTGTTATCCCCTTGGAGCTCCATGTTCATTGTGGTTACTGGCATTGGTGGCAACAAGGTTCAAAGGCTATTGTAAACATGACAGAGCACCCAAGAAAGTTCAGCTGGCTGGTTCACTCAATTAGCTGAAATTTCTGATGTCTTTTTTATCTTTCTATAGGAAAGAGATATGAGGTGGGCCATTAAAAGTCCCATACATACATCCATTGTCCCCACTGGAGCAGGGAACTGGTTCATGGGACTGCATGCAAGTTGCCTTTTTGTTTTTAATTTGGGTGAGAGTTTCTACAGTTTAGGATATCAGGAGAACCAGTTTCCAAAGAATGAGAACTTCCGTTGATGACTTTTTCAGAGTAGTATTCTCTGTGGAGGTGAATTAGATGGGCTCCATAGGCCACTGAAACCTTTATGAAATGTCATTGTGAGCCATTATTAATATATAATTAAATGTCAGGATACATCCGTCTTTCATATCATTTTCCCTTCATTTCAAGCTTTAATTTGGGTGGCTCAGAAAGCAAGGAGCAGAGTTGTATTCTAAATAAATGCTAGACATATCACAAGACTCTTTTGATCTAATGCAGTGATCACGCATGGGCATGGACTCCACACACAGGAGGGAGATGCAAAGTCATTTATTACGCAGCCAAAATTCTTCCTATATACTGGCACCTAACAGGATATAACATTATATAAACAGGAAAGATGTTTATCACAGTGTCCTCCAAGCACCTGGGATAGTGCCCAGATTTTGCCTATTACGGTAATCAGTAAACAATACTCTATAAGGTCACAAACTACAATCATCACTTCTCACAGGTCCATCTATATTCACAAACACACGATCTTCTCTCCGCTTATGCCCAGTGACCTGGATACAGTCCTAGGGTCACCGATGGGCCCAGGAAAGAGGCTCTCTCTCTGGCCTTCAGGGCCTATCTCTCTATTGCCAGATAGTGTACCCCAACGATCTAATACAGGCAATTTAGTCAGAAAACAAAACCCAAAATATCTTTTCCTGAAGTCTTATTAACAAAGCTGAGCATGTTCCACCCAAAAGAAAAGAGAAGGAGAGAGCATGAAAGAAATCAGGACATTTAAATCAACTGAAAAACAGTATCTTGAAGTAGCTGTTGCTTTGCAGAAAGTGGAGCTATCCAGTTAATGAAATGAGCACACTGAAAATGAAGATTTCTAGCACCAGGTTCTCATCTGAACTGTACCCAAGTAAATCACTTACACAGCTGAGTTAGAAAGGTAACCCCAGTATTAAACTAATATATTGGGAAGGCTTTAGTAGAGTTCATACTGACTATCTGGACAGAGAACAAGCATTTAAGGCTGTAGATAGGTCCCAGAGTGAAGTTCAGAGAGGTGGTTGCTCATGGAAGATGAACAGGTGTTTTCAGAATTCCCCCACTGATCACTGAAGAGTTGTATTCATAGCTCGAAGTATAGCAAATCTATATATCATCTTTTTGTAGAATTCATCTCGTGTTTTTCAGGAAAAGAAATGTAAAGACCAAAGACCAAATGGATTCTTATTCAGAAGGATAATTTGCTTCTGTGCTCAAGTAAGAGCTCAGTGCATATCCCCAACCCATGAGCTGATTGAAGAAGGGCAGCCGGGAAAGAGAATAAGGAGAAAGATGGTCTTTCAGATGTTGCCATGGGGCCATAATGCTTGTTACAGCTTTCCACCTGATTTGCCAGGCATGTGAAAGGAGATCCATTTAGCAGGATAGTTATGATCCATACTTTCATATTTTTAATTAGATATCAAAACACATAGTTTCAGGAGCCTGGAAAAGTATCTTTTCTGATGGCTCTTTCCCATGTAGTCTCTTGGGGCATTAATAGATCCTTCACCTTTACTTAACAGCCAGAAAATTTATGGGGACTTGGTATCTTTGATGCATCAGCCTAGCTAGCAAGCTTGGTTGAAATTAGTCAACAAATCCAAAAGTTATTTAGAGGGGAATAAAATGAAGAACTGGAGATGACTAAAGAGAAACATGCATGTTCTCCTTGATAAGAATTAAATAAATGTTTGTTCATGAGGCAAAGAGATTGGAATCATTAAGGTTTGAGAGCAATTAGTACTTCAGTGGTACTTTGTACCCATTACCCGTTATTAAGCTTCTTAATAGGGGATAAAATCCCTGGACCTTCTTTCAAATCAGTTCAAGTGTGTTAGTTCAGTGTTGATCACTGTCTCCCCATCCAAACTGTAAGTAGAGGATTTCACCAGTTCTGCTTGAGAGTTCATTTTGGGTTTCCTTTTTATCCCTGTTTTTTCTCCCTCCTCTCTTCTTCCTCCCTCATTCATGTCCTGGATTTGTTACAAGGCAGAACTTCCTGACCCTGCAGCTCTAATGCAGCAAGCCTGTGTAACAGGAGCTGGGAAGATGAGCATCTCCACAAAGCAGAAGGTGCAGAAGCTTATTCACATACACATCTGAAACTGATATGAAAAATACTTGTTTCATCTGTGCATAGTAGGGAAAAGATAATACTAATACACATGACCACTTCTACATATTTTTTTCCTCCACGGATCCCGAGTGACTGTGCACTCTATAAATATTCTTATTTATAGTGATGCCTTTTCCTGGTCTTAAAATCAAGAGTCAAACATGGTTAGAAGGGAAAAAGGGATTTTACCTTGGTATTTGTTTTAAGGATCCTTAGGTGCACTACATCCAGATCGAGTGCACCTCAATGCACACCACAATGCACACCGCAAAAGATCTGGTATAACATTATAGATCTTACTAATTAGCATATCTATCAAAGATTTCCCAGTGAGAGGGTCAAATGAACCCCCCTCCCCAAGGAACCTTCCCCCGGATGGTTCTATCTTAGTTTACAAAATGTGTTCTGGAGAGGACCTTGGTGTCTGGGGCACACTGATCCTTAAATACGAAGCTTCTAAAATGTTGAGTCTCCTAGCTTAACAAACAAGTCCAAGAATGTAGGGGAAAAGCACTAAGAATACAGAAGTTGTAAAAAGGTGTAAAAGAAAAGGCAAAAAAATCATCATGGCATCAATAGTAAGAGAAAATAAAATTATTTCTTAAATATAACCTATATTTCTTAAATATAACCTTAAATATAACCAGAAAGAAACTGGACTAGGCAGAGACCTTAGCACCTCTTTGCTCATAAATTTGTGTTCCAAACCACAATAACGAACTGACAATTTTTGTCCATTTGCTGTGAGGTTATTACATTCTATGGGGCCACTGGTTAAAGTCTGAATATCACTTTCATACAGAAATGGTTCATCAGAAACAATAAGCAGTGCCTACATATTTTAATATGATTTTATTTTAAAAATTCCACAATACCAAGGATGAAAAAGTCACATGGCAATTCTAAATGTCATCTGCTTCAAAAGAAGAACTGTACTGGTTGTTATACTGATACCCCAAAGAACATGATAAGCATACATTTAAAATATACCTTGCTGTGGTTTGCTCTGCTTTAACTGAGAGTGGGACCTGGCCTCATTCATTAAAGTACGTTGGAGGGAAGACAAAATAAGTTTTTACTTCTGTAGGATAGCATGGACTTGGTTCTTGTGAGAACACCTGAGATGCTCAGCATTCAAGTGGCAAATCAACAAAGCACCAAGGCTTAAGAGTCCACATTGTCCTGCTGACATCAGAAGGGTCTCTCACACAGCTAAGTGAAGTACATGTTTCAGTATAAAGATCAAAGCACCTTGAAAGACTTTTTTATGGCTTGGCAGAAGCGGTAGAATGACAGCAGAACTTGTGTTTTGCTTGGGATTGGTTGTGGCTTTTTAAACTGGTGAGTAGAATTTTGAGCAATTCCTAGTCCATCATAGATTTGACACCAGCTGATCAAAATGTAGTGGAAAATTTCAATGAAAAATGGCTTTTCCTTATTTTTGCACAAATTCACATTTATACTGTGGTACATATATTTTGCAGTTCAAGTTTGAATGTGTGTATAAAAATGAGTGTCTCAGATTATAACCTAAAGCAAGAAAAAAGAATCTTGTTCTAAGTACGTAGAGACACATGTACATTTTTCCTTAAATATTGCAGATCTATGTGTTTTTATTTATTTAATAGAATGTATGCATATAAAATATTTTTTTCAGCATCTGTTGGGGTGTGCTCTGTCAGAGCATCCTCCTGGTCGCTCCAGAGACCACCTCTTGTCAATCCTGACAGGGCTCTCCCCTGGATTGATGAATCAGAATCGGAGGGTGGATCTCTGGGCAGTTCCCAAGTGTAAGCGTCAAGTCCCCCAAAACAACTAGCCGTGCCTCTTCTTCCAGAATCTTCCGAGCGTTTAGACATCCCATAGGTGCATGCTGACTGTTTCCTCCCTTGTTATCACCTTGTTGGTTGATTGTACCCTGGTTCCTCCCAGTCCCCCCTTTCCCTTTGGTTCTCGTCCTGAACTCCACCCTGATTTCCTCCCCTTAAAACCCTTTTTCCGAGCCCTCTCCGGGGGATATCTCTTCCGCCAGGATCCGGTTAATAAAACTTGCTGTGGTCCAAGGAAGGATATCTCTCCTCGCTCGTTCTTTATCTCCAAGGTCTTCGGGCTTTCACCACCACCTCCTCTGCCCTGAGGAGAGCGTGCTTGCTGCCCGCTCACACGACGCCCCAGCAGCGGCGACTGCCGACCGAAGCAGCACAGTTCGTGTCTGCAGGCGGGACCCTGGGCCGACTGCCTGGCTCTGACGAAGGGGTCTGGGGGCAGCTAGCCCCAATCGCCGTGGCAAGCATCCATCCCTGCCAATCTTTGCACTGCCAGTAGGGAAAATCATATCCATGGTAACGAAGTGCACCATTCCTACCCACATCAATGACGACTGCAATCTAAACTGTCGAAATATTCTATGCACACAATGTAAAATAGGTCTCTTTCCTTATACCTCTGTGCATCTTGTTTCTGTGGCTACATGTGTATTCAAATAAGAATTGACCCTTTTCTCTTGGGTTGACTGAACACTGAATTTGTTTTGCACCTTGGCAATGCAAAGTCATGCTCTCTTGCCACCTGGCTTGCCACGTAATTGCATTATAATTATAATCGTCTTAAATTAGTTGGATAATACCAACTACGTTACTTGTGAGGAAGACACGGAGTGTGCTCTAAAAGAACAGTAATATGGAGCTGAGATATGTGAATAATGTTTACTTGGATCTCTAAAGTGTACTGATTTTCAGGACTGGAAAGCTACCATTTGATTCACTATTTACAGTTAGTGGAAAAAAATATATATCCTTCCTAAATCCTCAACATATTAGTCACCATTTTTTGTACAAAGGCATCAGATTCCAGGGATTGCGCTTTTCCTACTTGACAGGGGGAAATAAAAACCATTAAATGCTCTGGGCTTCTGCCCCATATTTTAATGTACATACAGGCCAATCCTTTTTCCTTGGTCTCCTTCAAATGGTGATTCCTACACGTTGGGGTTTAGGAACAGCGCTCCCCAATTTAATGCCCCCTCCCCCAAATCAGACTGTCCCAAAACAGACGGTGCTTCTCCCCTGCCCCCTACACTGTCCAATGAGACAGCAAAAAGGCATAGATTATGGGTTGAGATAAGAAAAATTTACTAGAAACAGCAATGAGATAAGATAAGCAGTTAACAGCAACAATATTCATAACAAAAGGTGTAAGACAAACTATTTACACAGAAAAAATGTCCCAAAATATCAGCTGGCTCCTCCCCACCACACCTGTGGTGCTGAACTAGGAGCAGGAGATACTACCAGTCTCAGGCACCAGAACACAAAGCAAACCTCTAGAGAAATACAAGGCTTTGACTATTGTTTCTCATACAAAGAAAAATCAGGATGTGTAGACTTTGTCAATGTTACCTGGTAAATAAAAACTATGGACAAAAGATACACCATTTAAAAGGATATTATTTTGAAGCAAAGATCTTTTGGTAGTGTTTTGATGTGACTTGCAAGAATAATTTTGTGCCTGAAACTTCATTGCGCACTGTGGGCTGTGGGAAGGGTGAAGTGGTTGCACGTCTGTGACTCAGCAGTGCAATCAACAACAGCAAAATTGTTCTTGTTGAAAAAACCACCCCAAAATGTAATTTAACAGTGATTGTCCAAAAGAAAGCGTATTCCTTTTGGCACAAATGTTGTAATTTGAACATTAGCATGTAAGTGCACTCATCTTTCACAAAGTTTCAACTAATCAAAGTCAAAAAAATTATTCCAAAAATGAGTGTTCTCACAAAGTAAAATGTGTATTTTTCTGTGACTATCAATCTTGTCAACCAATATGACCTTGTCATACCTTAACTAGTAAAGTGTAATACTCAACATAGTGCTGTACATACAGCACACTACACCTGTGAATCCAGTTTAAGTTGCACCAGTGAGACTGACCACTGGGTGCCTTATCCACCTCCATGGCATTCAGAAGCTCATAAAATATAATTCCACTGACAGCATTGTGTCTCGGTTTTCTCCAAAGGCATTTGCAAGGAGGACATTTTTAACATAAGTTTCTGAAACACCAGCGTGCCACCAGTGCCTCTTCTGAAGGGAGCATGTGGAACCTGCAAAAGGTTATTGCAGACATTAAAAATCAGGATTTCCCCCTGGCCTAAGGGAACTTGAGATACAAGATAGAGGATGCCCTCACTGGAGCTGTCAGCTTCCTTCTGAAGTTCCCAGCCCATCTGCTGCTCAATGGAGACGTGGTGGGAACCCATACTCTGCTTGTGGTGCCCTGAGGAAAACTCCTCAGCCAGACAATGAGAAAGACAGGACTGTGATGGAGAGAGAATGGACAAATTGAAAGGAAGTATTTTTGCTTATGTCATATCTGAGTATATATTTGAAAATGCAGGTCAATATACCCTCTAAATATTCATACTTCAATCCTCTAGAAAAGTGGACACAAGCTTTATATCACAGGGGATCCGATGCTGGTCAGCACCGGTGTGCCGCGACCTTCCTAGAGAGAGCGTCCTGCAAAGAACATCTCTTCCAGAGGCAGTGGCAGGCCTCCCTGGGCAGCAGGTGATTTCAGCAAGTGCAGCAATTTCTCAACTACAAGTGATTCCAGCTCTTGTGATTCAGCTCCTTGTGAAATCACCCAAGACAAACTCAGGGACAGAGAGACTGGAGCCTCATTTGGCAATTCCACAGAGGTAGCTTTTATTGTCCAGCAGCCCCTGTGAAGGGGAGGCCAGGGACGGAGTCTCCCTGCTCAGGGGCATAAAGAGGGGCTTTTTATGGGAAGGGCAGGGGTTGGGGTAGAAACCAATTAGCCAACTGGGTACAGGCTATTACCATATAGAAACAAGGCATGCTGGGGGTGGTTCACTTTGTCACCATGACCCTGAGGAAGGTTGCTTACGTCTAGGGAGAGTCTTTATGCCCTCAGGCCTCTCTCCTCCAAGGGAGTGCAGAGGGCTCTTGTGCCAAGGGCTCGCAGCCCTCCCCAGCTTTAATCATTGGAACATGGGAGACGATACCAGATTTCATGTCTAATAGACAGTGTTCTTTGCTGAAATGAATTTTTAGAAGTATTTATAAAGATAAAAGAAAAAGAAGCTACATCATATTTTTATTGCTGTGAGAGTCAGGAGTGAAGAGGGTATATTAATAAGATATGATAAATCCTAATAATAGAATCCCTGGTGTTAGTCCTTTGTCACCAGCGGAAGTGTTCCTATGAAAACCAATGATGTCATCCTGCTGTGAAAGTTAACAAGATCAATTGTGTAGCCATATTGAGTAAGGTAAACTTAATCATATAAACGGTGCAAAATCTGGAGGCAATTTTGTACATGAGTATTCATTATAGGACTCAGAACATACTATTTAAAATAAAATCCTCTGTACTATTTTTTTCACCTTTATTATCAGTAATACCAGAAGGTAACAGGAAGATGTTTTCCAACCATGACTATCCACAAAACGACCATTCAGATTATTATTTGTGCATGAGAAATCCGAGGTTTAGAGCAACAACTGTTACAAATCAAGACATCAGAAAGTGACAAGTATCTTATTTTGAATAAACGTACATATGCATTAATACTCCTACTGTAGTCATGCCATGCTCTACTATCAGCAGCAGCACCAACTTTTGACTGACTTTTGTCCTACTGTGTGTTGCAGTCTGGTTTAAACCCAGAAGAGCAAAGAAAATTAAGTCTCTGTGTATAAACTGGAAAGAACGTAGAAGGTTCAAAATATACCCAAAAGCAAGATTAAAACCAAACGAGGTTACATGTTTGGTGCCAAAACATTGATGTATTTTATTTAATAGTAAAAAGGCAAGGAGACTATGGAGGGAAAGAAGGAAGGAAGGAAGGAAGGAAGGAAGGAAGGAAGGAGGTGGGGGGAGCAGGGGGACAGGGAGAGAGTGACAGGGATTAGGTGGAAGCGTATCACCCATCCGAGGGTCCCAATGACATCTACCTTCCTTGTGGTCTTGCTGATGGTGAGGGTGATATGCGGGAAAGACTCCAGTGCTGGAATAAGTAGTAAAGTATGTATGTTTATTCCAGCGCTGGGACGCATGGGGGATAATTCCTCCTAAGGCATGCGTGCCCACAGCTGCTCTCTGCTTGCTATATATCGGGTTACAACTTCCATATTCATTAAGTTTCCCAATACGCCTATACATATTCATTACCTAGCCCCACCTAGCCACACTTCGTATTACAATGAGCCCAAAAGTCATTTGCATTGCACTTGCGCAGTGTCGTCTGGTGGTCGTGGGCAGGGGTCTCTGGGATGAAGTAAAAGTCTTCCTCAGATGAAATAAGGAGTCTCTCTCATCCCAACCTTGTTTCCCTATGCATGCTCTTTATGTCCCTGGCCCAAGTCCAAACTTCAAGGCTGGTTTAAGTTAGTTTTAGGTTTGAAAACAGGATCTTTGGTCCTTCCCTCTATCAAAGTCTTATATCTTCTCATTCTGCTTTGGTAGGCACAGTAAGTGTTGAGCAAGCTGCATGCGTTGTTTTTAACAAACATCTTCGTAGCAAATTATTTAACCTCTGCTTCCCCCTCTTCCCCCTGATTCGAGGGTCCCCCATCGCTGCCATCATGCTGCCATATGCCACCACACACCAAAGAGTATAGAATCCAGTAGATTAATATATGCTTTGAGCAGGTGAAAACACCCAGGTGCCTCCCTTGCAGGGAACAGTTTGACACTGTCCCTTGCAACACTGTGGATCTGTTGCATCATCTCTGGTGCTCTGGTACATAGTCTGGGGACCCCTTTGCGGGGGGACCTTTGATGGGCCATGTCACCCCCTCTGTCCTTCATGTGGATGCAGCTTCTCCCCGGGTGAAGGGGCCCCTCAGCTGAGCTGGTCTGCACAGTGGAGGATGGGCAGTCACTGCACCTCTCACCAGAGGCTTTTCCAACACATATCCAAAGCCTCTCTCCCTACCACCCTTTGGTTCAAGGCTCTGCTCGATCGTGGCAGCTGATAGCCCTGCGACTGTGGTCTCCACCCCGAAGGTGCTAAGCTGGATCCTTCTGAATGTGTTCTTCTCCCCCAGCTCAGACCTGAGTCACTTTATCTTATCTTCATCAGGAAGTGGTGTTGGGCCTCTCAGAGCCCCATTCAGGGTGCAGTAGTGTTCTCTGCAGCTTTTGTAATACAGTTTAATAGTCCTTCACGCAAATGTTTAAGTCATAAACTGTAATATTTCAGTCTCTGACACTGTGGATTTGAGTCCATTCTTAAAAAGCCTCCTTACTGAAAGCTGTTCACATTCAAATAATGCTACAGGGAGAGTCGACGCATGTCGCTAGAGAGCAGTGTCCCAGTGAAAACGACACGGACGATTTTATAAGATGAAAAAACTGACATTTTATTATTTTACAGATTCGCGTATATACCTTAGCACGCTGGACTGACATAAGGTTATTGGTTAGCTGACCAGCCACCCCCCAGAGGGATTGGCTGGACCCGGTAACTCTTACCTCATGTATTTTCTTCCTTGGTATCAGAACAATACCATAGTTTACAATTTCTCTGAACTGTTTTCCCACAGCGTCCATGAGAAAGCAAGGCTTTCACACAGACGCCTGTCAGAAAACTAAAATTTCCCTGCCCCCAGGCCTGTAACATCCACAGACGCACTTACACTAAAGGTTCTTTATGGTCTCGCAGCACCATCTGGGCTACATCTGACATCATAGAACAAGAAGTCAAATGCATTTTCTTTCATAGTTTGAATGAAGTGCCTGCACTGGCTATGTCAATATCAAAGAGTTTATGTCTTCCAACTCATGAACAACCCTCACCAGTATGATAGGTCCCATGCTGGAGATGTAAAAAGCCAGATGCATTGATCATACTGTGATAAATAGATGCTATAATATTGGCTTTCTGCAAATGTTAAAATAAGTGATGTTAAAGTAGCTTTTGTAACAGTGGCTTTGTCACAAATAGATGCTATATGTAAAATAGCTTTATTACAAAATAGATGCTATATGTATAAGGTAGAAGATGTGGGTTTTGTTAATACTTTTTTCATTCAACCAAAAACTTAGAAATAGCTATGCTTATGAGCTATTTGCTTGGACCCCGGCTACCGGCATATCAACTATCAGCAACAGATAAGATAATATGCGTCGCCAAAAGGCTTATCCCCACAGCGATCTGCTGGTTCCGGGAACAACCGGTGAGACGGAAGAACTGCATTCCATTTTGAACTGTTCCTGGAAAGGGTTTGAATATGTATAATTGTTTATGATTATGAAATAAGCCGATGTATATGTAAAGGGAGTCTCCGAAATAGCAAGTGTGCTCTTGGCTGGGTGCCAAAGCACCCAGCGCTGTGAATTTTGCTTTATTGTGTTTGTCCCTTATTGTCCTTTATTAAACTTTTCAATCCTAACAGAAGAGTGAACCTCGTTTTTCACAATACCTTGCCAACCATTACACTGCCTGTTCCAAATTTGAAATTATACTGATTCGCCCCAAACAAGCCCAGAGTCACTTCAGAGACAGAGTCAAAGAAGTGGGTATTTGCTTTATTCAGCGCGTCGGGTGTGTGGGGATCGCTCCTCCAAAACACACACACCAGTGCTCTCTACAGCACAGTATTAAGGGTTAAATCATGAATATTCATCACATTCTTTGAGACAGGTGTAGTTATACAAATCATTTCTCGGAAGTCACTAGCATCATTAGCATGCGTGCCATGCATACACTGTGTGTCCTGGCGGTCGCGCTGATGAAGGTCTCTCCTCTTCATCAGGGGTCTTTGTGATGAAGATAAATAGTCTTCCTCATAATGCCCTTTTCACTTTTCTCCCTGGGGTATGCGTAGTCCTTTGGGGAATGATTCAGCGGTTTCTGAGATGATCCTTGTCCCCTCTATCTTGACAAGATTAGGGCGAATCCAGCTTCTTAGGTTTTGGAATTAACATTTGCTGTCTAAATTAACGTTTGCTGTCTCTTAATAGCTAACTGTGCTTACATGAGTTAGCTATTGACTGCTCTTTCTTCAATACAGTTGCTTACAACTGCAACAAAATTATTCTCCTTTGCATAAAGGAGAGGTAGATTGTCATCATACCTAGATGACACCACTCATGTTCGTGGAAATTATCCACACTCAAACCAATTCTGTTCAGATGTGATGTAAACAGCCATTTTGGCCTGGAAGCATTTTTGCTTTCAGTTTGTTATATGATCTGGATTGCAGTAGACAGACTAAGACTGAGGAACTGGGCACATCAAATCAAGAGGCAAAAATCATATCATAATCAATATGAAAATACCCACAAAATTAGATCAGTCTGTGGTATATTTTTAGTTTGTTCAGTTTCCCAAGTGTCTTCCAATCACCAGTGGTATTTGTCCGTTTCATCAGTTGTTATAAATGTCTTTATTGGTTGCTTAATTGAAGTTACACAGTCACTAGCAGCTCCATCTTGTGTCATTCAGATCTTTCAAATTAATTTGTCATCAGCGTGAATAGTGACATTCCTTCTCTTCAAGGTGGACTAAATCAACTGATGACCTGTGTAATGGTTTAAAGAACAAACCCTTCCCTTCCCACTGTCAAATTTCCTATTATTCCCACTCCTGAGAAACAGCCACTTTCTCGACCAATTCATAAAGTTCCTAGTATGGAGAGTGGATAAACATGGTGCTTGTGTGAATCTGATGAGATGTAACTGGGTTATGGAAGAGTCTGCAAGACCCACGAACCACAGAAAAGAGTTTATGTTTGTACTTTGGCTGCCAGTATTGTTTAAAATATCCAGGAGAAATATTCACCAGCTAGCCACATGTTTTTAATTCAGAACCTGCATGCCTATGTACAACACCAAAACCATTGCAGCACAGGCAATAATGTCCATTTTTCATTAAAAAAAAATCAACAGTTGAGAGTAGTTCTTAATGACCATCATTAGCAGGTTCTCTCTCATGGTTGCAGAGATGACAGCTCTTCTCAACACCATAGTCGTTCATCTAAGGCAACTCTGATATCTTTTATTCCATTTTGTGTTCCCAATACTAAATACTTTTAACCTTTATACACTAATAAGAAATTCTGAGAATGTTCAAAAGTCAAACCTCTATTTTCTTCTTTCCCATGTTTAGTAACCAGTAAATTCTCTTCACCCTTACCCTCATCAAACCAATTTTATGTTTTCTATTTTTGTTACACCTGCAATGTCCCTTCTAAAAATAAGAGCGTTAATAACTGGAAAGCTTATGATTTATTGGTTCAAAACTAAATATGTTCCAGCTATTCTTCCACCTGTTATTTATAATACTTTAATCTGCAAGTTTTCCAGTTCTTCATGACTTTCAAGTTAAATATATCTCTTTTTCCCATTCTTCTAAGCTAGGACATACTTAAAAACACAGTTCACCTACTCAACTATTTTACCGTTCATCACTGATTTACCTACTCTATCTCATTTATTAATAGATATATTTTTTAGTGTTTGCACTGATTTATTTGAAACCTCTTTGTAATTCCTGTAGAGTATTGCATTATTCTGACAACTGACTTTGTAAGTGGATGTCCTAGGTTACAATGTAAGATGTAACCAAAGGCCCGTATTCTATTATCATCTTCACAAGCTGTTAAAGCAGGTGGGGCAGTGTTTGTTATCTCCTACCAGGACTCATCCTTGATAACTCCCTCCGTGAGCTTTCTCTGTTTAACGGGCAATCAAGGACCCACCACATGACTCACAGAATTACACCATCCCATTGTGAGATGCTCCGCCCAGGGGGAGGAGCCAAGCATTCCCACCTGGATAATCTGGGATTTGGGACAGCAGTAGCAGCCCTTACCTACTGGATTCCCAGAGGACAAGAGCTACACCACTGGACCTTCAGGTGAAGACCAGACCCTTTTCTACAGGGTCACCACTTCAACAGGACCACTTCATCTGGACTGCTACCACCACCCTGACTAACAGGGTATCAGGCTGTATCCTGACTCTGTCAGTGTTCTTGTACTATTGCATTTATTTTAATTTTCCTATTAAATTATAATTCTGATTTGCAATGTCCCACTGGTTTTTTTTCAAACTAGCACAGTGGAATATGGGTTTTGTGTGGACACTCACTTATTCTATATCAAATCTTAAGCACAAAATATGCCCAGGCTTATAGATGAAAATTGCCACTGCTTTGCCACAGACTGCTGAGTTTTCTACACAAATTCAGCATTTTTATTTGTCATTCAGGCAAATGAAACATTGATGCTCAGACTTATTTACATATACTCATGCAGTACAACAGCATAAATTTGACTTGTGTTGAGTTGGAGACAGAAATCCCACTGACTGACCTATGTGGCAATGTAAATCTAGTTTACAGTATTTTCACTTCTGGAGAGAGTGCAGGAGAAGGAAATCCATTTTGACTTTCAGATCCTGTATTGGCTTCTGGAGTTTAGAAAATTGTTGTTCCACTTGCATGAACAAGTAAACTAAGAATTAGTGAAACACAGTTTAAAAAAATATTTTTAAAGTACTTTTTTCCTACATTGTTTGCAGGCATTCTACATGTTCAGAGTTTAATTTTCTTGTCTCTTCATATTTTGTTGACCTTGTGTTCACTTTCTGCACCTTATTTGAAGACTGAAGATTCTATACCGTTCAGTTAATCTGTTTCAGCACATTGAGTCTAACTGACCCAAACATCAAAAATCCTGACAGCTTTTCCAAAGAAATATATTCAGTGCACCCACATGCTCCAAAGACTTGCATGTTGTTACTTAATGACACACATTAAAACCCACATTTTGCATTCAGTTGGGATCTTTGGGGAACCATTTCTGTTTTCCCTTATGCTGTTATAAGTTCAATGAGGCTAAATTTATCCCAATATAAGAGGAAGTGTGACTCTTATCCTAATCTTCTAAAAACCCAGTTTAGCCATATAGATAATATCTGAAACACTGATTTTTTGGTCATGCACAGTATTATTCTTCTGAACTGGGACCCAACTATTACACACTCAATTTAAATAATGAAGAACAACTAGATACACTATTAAAAATGTATGTTGGAAACAAATTTTCCTAATGTTTGGACTGAAACCTTAAATACCTGTCCCATGCAGTATTACTTACCAGTCAAAAATAAGGTTTTAATATGCTTTAGAGTCTGAACTGCAATCTCAACAACTTTGGCAGTGGAAAATGCTATTACCAGCCTCACTTGCAGACTAAAGATAGATCTTCGGAGCAGTTTTAAATGTTCTAGTTCTCAGGATGCTTCCCCCCCACCTCCTACTTGTTTAAAATTAATATAACTTCTGGGCAAATAAGAAGTTCTGAAATAAGTCTGTTACTC
Organism: Ifrita kowaldi; assembly: GCA_013398055.1. NCBI lineage: Eukaryota > Metazoa > Chordata > Aves > Passeriformes > Cinclosomatidae > Ifrita > Ifrita kowaldi. Next base: position 9,960 of record VZRS01010746.1, on the reverse strand, counting down.
TGTTATAGAATCACAGTTGAGTGCAATATCTCACAGATTATCAAAGAGTTTTATGAAATGCCACAAATCATAATTCCAACACCAGGAAAGAAAGGACACAAGTACTGGTTGAGAATATATTTGTCTTACTGATTAAACAGCAGGCAACAGAGCTAGTCACTTTCAAAGATGCCATTGACAAATAATTTAAGACCTCAAAAATACGTAAGTGTTCAGTAAGATGAGACCTAGGATTTCAGAAGAAGAGACAAGTTGGTGGCTCCAAGTACTGGTTGACTCCTGTTTGGGGGGCATTTCAGATGGCATAACAGGGTGGAAATGAGTTGCTGTGAAGGCAGCACTAATGGAATTGTGCCAGACTCATTCTTTCATTCTGCAGAATTTTGTAGGAAAAAGGTGACATTTGAGCAAGGTTGCATAATATACTCTGTTACCCTATGTCTGCATTTGCTTAAAAAAAGGCAGGTTTTGCATCACAAGTTTTGCATATTTTGATGTTTGATTAATTTCTGTTCAGGAACTGGTTTTGCTGGAAATGTCTTGATGAATACTCAGAACAAACTCTTACTCCTCAGAAAAAAAAAATCCCAGATGCAGAATAGTTTAGAATGCTCAAATATAGAAGTAGCTCCATCCCAACAATCCAAAAAAAGGTTGATAAGTTATATGGCTGCAGAGTGTATTGAAATTCAAAATAAAAACAGGAAGCAATTTCAAAACAAAATAATTTATTTTTCATATAATTTATATGTCTTTCATGAGGTAGCATCAGGTGACAGAAGAACTTGTGAGAGGAAAGGGACAAAGTGAAACAATATGATGTGTATTTTTTAAACAGGACAAATATCTCAAAGTAGATGTGCCTTTTCATGCTCACAGAAACAGAATTATGGGATTATTTGGCTGAAAAAGGAAGCTTCAGTCTTGCTGGTATTACTCAGTTCATGGATTTCATGGTGGGATTTGACTGTGGGTACAAGTAATGTCATTGAACTTTTGACAAAAGGAACATTATGGGGAATTATAAGAGAGAATTGGGTTGTGAGCTGTAAAACCTGCCTGCAGAGGCACATGGCAGCACAGAGAGGCTTGTCTCCACTGGGCCCTAGGGAGAAGAGGTATCACACGGCAGATCCCTACAGAGAGGAGCCTGCCGGGAGCTGACGGATGGGTGAACAGCGAGTGATCACCCCATAGAAGGACATTTAGAAAGTGTGTTGGTCATGTGGCAACACGAGATAGGTCACGCCATATAAGGAAATACTGTGCCTTGGAAAAGTGTATAAAACCAGCTCATTCCTTTGAATAAGCGATTCAGATTCCCTGCCAGTCTGGGTCCATGATTCAATCGCTGACGAAGTCCCTGTGTGAGGAATTTATTATACACCTAACTGTGCGTCCGTCAGTGAGCCCCATGGGACTTAAAGTGCTGCTGAAAGAAGAAGGAAAGCTGGCCAGCAATAATCCCTGCAAGTTGTAGGCGAACTACAGGGAGCGATGGGGGATGGTGTATCCCAGGAACAGAACGTCGCAGAGACGCTGGAACGGATTTTAAAAAAACACAGCAGGAAAGTTGAGTCTACAGATTTGAACAGACTCTTGTTCTGGGCAAAGAACTGCGATTCAGCTTTGGATACTACCAGTGTTTTTGATCCTCAGACATGGGACACTTTAGAAGACGTGTTCTAGGAGCGAGCTGTGCAAGGCGACGCAGCGCTGACGGAGCTTTTGTGTCCGTGAAGGACAGTGTGCGAGGCGCTTATAGCACATGCAGCACCCAGAGACCGGACAAAGAGAGACACTTCTGCCACCATGGCAGCTGTGCCGAGCCCTTTTGCGCTGCCAGCGAACAGTAAGTCTGTTTGGGCTGTGGGAGAAGAACCAGAAGATGGCCCCTCGTCCCCCAACCCGCTTGACCCTGGAGGGAAGCTAGACAGTACTGTAGAAAAGCACGTGCAGCCCCGCACCATGTGGCATCAGCTGAAGCCGTTTCGCAGTGAGTGGCTGGAGCCGGAGGGGGGAGTGTGTTTCCTCTCCGTTCGCCCTCTGCAAGAGTGCAGCAGCAGACGCAGCGAGGTGGGAGCGTGCGGGGCCGCGGCTCCACTCAGCACACAGCGGGGGCTGCGAGCGGCTCTCTGCATGTGAGAGGTGAAGAGACAGGCCAGCGGGACCCACGCAGCCAGCAGGACCTGCGCCGCTACAGCCAGGGCTCCCGTTCCCTGCGAACTCTCAGGAGCTGATACTGTGCTGGAAAAAAAGATTGAGTGGAACAATGGGCCCTTCCTCGGGGGTGGGGGAGACTGCAGCATTTTGCACTGGCTTGTGCAGAAGCAGCTGCGGACTAAGCAATATCGCTCCTGCAGCTGGTCCACATAACTCTTCTGTTTTCGTTATTTAAAATGTTGCCACAGTCCTGGACCCTATCTCAAAGACTGCTTTTTTTACCACACCACCTTGTGACCCCCTGCACTGTTCTGATTGCTTTTTGTGATAGATAATAATTCTAATTTGTAAGCTATTTTTTTCAAGCAGAAATTAACTGTTATGTTTTTTCGAAGTACTCTTTTCCTACTTGAAGAAACTAGAAGAACTGGTCCCACGTTGCTGCTTCCCTGATGTGAAAAAGGTTAGCACTAGAATGAAAGACTGTAACCCTCTCATCCTGCAGCAACTTCTGACGCGGGACTTGTTACCTTTTTAAACCTCTTAGAGAGTTAATGTTACTATAATTGTAATGTCCAAAGCCTAGACTTATATACCTTCTATGAAATGGTACTCATCCTGCAGCAACTTCTGACGCGGGACTTGTTACCTTTTTAAACCTCTTAGAGAGTTAATGTTACTATAATTGTAATGTCCAAAGCCTAGACTTATATACCTTCTATGAAATGGTATATTTAAGCAGTTGATGATATTACCTTGCTTATTTTTGCTCAGTGAGTGCTTGTTCTGTCAGATGTATTATTTTACGGTTCATAGTGATATTAATAAAGTTTTTAAGCAATTTTGTAAGTATTTTAGAGAAACCCTCTCAGTCACGGCTTGAGGCTCTGGCCAAGCCCTAGCCCTGTGATTCGCCCCAGTCGAGCCCAGAGACACTTCAGAGACCAAGTCAGAGAAGTGGGTATTTGCTTTATTCGGTGCGCCGGGTGTGGGGGATCGCTCCTCCAAAACACACACACCAGTGCTCCCTACAGCACAGTATTAAGGGTTAAATCATGAATATTCACCACATTCTTTGGGACAGGTGTGGTTATACAAATCATTTCTCGGAAGTCACTAGCATCATTAGCATGCGTGCCACGCATGTGGTCGCACTGATGAAGGTCTCTCCTCTTCATCAGGGGTCTTTATGATGAAGATAAATAGTCTTCCTCATAATGCCCTTTTCACCTTTCTCCCCGGGGTATGCGTAGTCCTTTGGGGAATGATTCAGCGGTTTCTGAGATGATCCTTGT
>VZRS01010745.1:0-14586 GCA_013398055.1 Ifrita kowaldi | reverse complement strand
CCCCAAAACCCCAACACAAGGCCAGGAAAGAAAGGAGTAGGCAGGACAAGGTGGTGGATGATTAGTAGTAAGGCAATTCAAGGGAAGAGGAAGGGAGACAGGGCAAGGCCTGGTGTGGGTATGAAAGGCAATGCAAGGGAAGGGATGGGTAATCAGGGCTAGGCATGTCAAGAGCTGGATTTGCAAAGCAAGGCAAATGAAAGATAGGCAAGGCAATGAGAGTCATAGGAAGAGCAGGCAAGGCAAGGCAAGGTGAGAGAGGCATAGTAATGTCTTGGTGAGGGATAGGTAGCCAAGGTAGAAGAAGGTAAGGCAAGAGAAGGAAATGAAGGGGAAGACAAGGCAAGACAGGACATGGGTGGTTAATGCAAGGCAAGAGAGAGCTAGGAACAGCAAGACAAGACAAAGAAGGGGAATGCAAGGCAAGGCAAAGCAAGGCCAGGGGAAAAAGTGTTAAGCCCATAAAGGTGGGGGATACGTATGCAAGACAATGCAAAGCAAGACACAGGTAGGGAAGGCAAGGCAAGGGAGGAACAGGAGTGGCAAAGAAATTCAAGGCTGGGTAGGAATGGCAAGCAAGGCAAGGGAATGGTAGGCAAGAGAAGGCTCAGAAGTTGCAAGCAAGGCAAGGACAGGGAAGAAAGGGGCAGGCGGGGCAAGGTGGAGGAGGAGTAGTAAAACAATGCAAGGTAAGGGCAGGCTGGGAAAAAAGGGATAGAGAAGTCAAAGTGGGAATGGGTGAGCAAGGCCAAAAAAGGCACTGGAGTGTGTAAGAGACTGTCCGAAAATCCCTCATCTGCCTCATGATCATCGACTAGGACAGAGACTGAAAACCCTAAAAACCCCAAAGAAGAAAAGAGGACTTTTGCACAAGAGTCCTGGCCTGGCTGAGGTGGGATGTTTGCCAAGTGTTGCCTGCAAGTGTGCCTGCTGAGGACTGATATGCATTCCTGAGGAACAGGTCCTGCTGGTGCCGTTCTTGCTGCCCAGGTGGGAAGGACTGCACTGAAGCGAGAAGGAATGACCTGTCCTGTACACCTGCACCCATATCCCAAAACAATGGGCCTCACAACAATGGTTGTAGATTTCCTCACCCCCTGGCCAGTTGCTCCCCCCGCTTTCAAAAAGACTGTAAAGGGACTTTCTAAATTAACCCTGATGAGATCTCCCCATGGATGCCAGTGAGTCTATTGGCAGAGGACCACAAGGACTTCGTCTCGGCCGTTGGTAGCTATTCACCCTCTCTCTCACTCTCTCTTCCTCTCTCTACTTTGTTTCTTTATATCTCTTTCTCTCTCTACCACATAACCGTGTTGGCACTCAATAAAAGTGCACTGTTTTGAAACTGAAATCCCCTTTTGTGTCTTTTGCACTCTGAGATTAATAAACCATCACGACTCCCGCTTGTGTTAGCGGATCGTGACAGAGCATTAGGAAGGGCAAGAGTGGGACACAGAGCAGTCAATAAGGCAATGTAAAGTTGGAGCATGCACAGCAAAGAGGAGCAGGCAAGACAAGGCAAGGCCAGGATGAAAGGGGTGGGGGCAATGCAAGAAGGGAAGGGTGTCTCAGCTTAGAGACAAATTTAGGAGAAAATGCTCTGGAACGAGTGTTTCCTCTACTGAAAAAAAGGGCTTCAGAAATCCTTTTTCTGCCAATGAGAAAAAATGAATACCACTGGGTGAAAGTGAAAAAAACCCTGTTTATTGACAAACAAAGAGCCCACACGGCATGGAACAAAACCTGAATAAATGCTAGATATTGAACGTTCAGAGCCTTACCCCCCTCCCCATCCCTCCCCCACAGCAGAACAAAAAACCTCAAAATGTCAGGGGAAGAAAAGACCTACTGTGTGGCAAAGCTGGGTGGAAGGCAAAATGATGGCCAGCCCCTTGGTCTCAGGGAAGGAAAAAAAAGAGTTCATGTAACAGGCTGGGCAAAACAGATGGGAACTTGTTGAACCTCTGGATTTGGTCTCCTCCTCACAGCAGATGAAGCTGGTGGATTTTGGTGTCCTCTTTCTTGTTGGTTCAGCTTTCCCGAGGACTCAGGCTGGGTGGAGCGGCTCCCCCTGCTCCTGCAGATCCCAGTCGACTGACCTGGTGGTCTTGGACCAACACGTGATAAACAGCTATTATAGCATTGGCTTTCGCGGGGAGTGAAATGTAAGAACTATTATGTATTAGAATATGTTTGGAAATATTATGTGCATGTTAAGAATAACTTTGCTATGCAGATATTTACTAATTATAACATTATAACTAGTGTTAAAGTTACAAGATGATTATATAGCTTGAGTTATAAGATACCTATATAATTTGAATTATAACCTTTTTATTCAATGTAATAGCTAGTATATGGTTAACTAATCACTTAATGCTTAAATAAATGGAAAGCCAGGTGGATAATCTCAAAAATAGACAAGATAAGAGAAGCAGCAGGATGTGCTAATTAGAAAGGAATTCAAACCGGTTGGACCCAGAAAGACCTAGAAACACCATAACTGCGTGTGCTCCAAAGACACAGTTGAAAAGTTCAGAGTGAGGGAGAACTCAAGCCTTCGTCAGAGAAGACCCCTGAAGACTCTCATATCATAATACGCATGCTCCAAAAGACAGACCGAGGGAGGAACTATGTTAATCTCTTCTAAAAAAAAAAGTAAATTAGTTCACAGAAAAACTATGCATATGCATTGTGGTTTATTAATATGCATAATTTTAAAGCATATAAATGGGAAGTTTGTGTAAGTGGGGGTGCCTCTGGCTATGAGCTAAGCACCCAGAGCTGTCCGTTTGCTTTAAATGAACTTTGTCCCCTATTGTCCCTTATCAAATTTAGAAAATGCCCACAAGAGGAATGGGCTTTGTTTCTCACAGTTTGGTGACCCCAACGTGATAAATACCTCATCTCTGTGATCCTAGGGAGTTGTGAGCAAAAGGTCCACCCCGCTGATTTCAGCAGCTCGCTCGGCTTCTCCTGGAGGTATTGGAGATTGCAGGTTAACCTGTCGAGGACAAGAAAGGACACTTAAAGCAAACAGCAGGGATCGAAAGACCCCTCTTCTTTCTAAAGGACCCTCAAAGGCTCCCTAAACTGTGGTAAAAAGCCCGTAATTCTTACGCCCATAGTTTTCCCGCCAGGAAAAAGGACCTGTAAATACTGTTTCAGAGTGAGGGCGGATGGGGGATTGAATGGTGTGTGTGTGTGAGATGTAGGCTGGATAGTCTGGACTTACGAAGCGAGTAAGGAGTCTTTCTAGCCATGGTTCCATACCTCAGCGAGGGGTGCGGCCGGCAAAGAGACGAAGCGAAAGATAAAGACTGATCCCACTGGGGTAATTGGGATGAGGTTAAATCCTACGGAGATGGGAAGTATAGCATTGAAGGGTAGGAAAAAAAAAAATCCTGTGGAGACAGGAAGTGTCGCATTGATGGGTAGGAAGAGTCCCAGGGAGGGATACCAGATAGGATCCCTAATAGAGACAGGAGTAGTCCTGGGTAATTAAGGGAGCAAAAGGATGTCCTAGGTGGTTCACTAGGAAATATAGGACGAGAGTAAGAGTCCCCAGGTACAAAAAGAAATTGAGGGTTAGGATTGGCGAGGAGTGGGTGGTAATACCTGGGAGGTTAAATTGAGAATTCAGTATCCTGAAGATGGGAAGTTGAGCACTGAGGTTAAAAAAATATCCTAGAAATCCTATACTCAAAGTATTTGAATTTGGCCAATAATAACATTCAAGACTTGATTAGAATTTTGTTTGTGGAGTATGAGTACTTTTGGTGTTTTGTAGTGAGATAAAGGGGAATGAAGGAAGTGAGTGGCTGGCATGGAATGAATGTGGAATCTGTTTAGGTGATTGTTGTGACAAATGAGTAGGGAATAGTGAGACTGTTACAGACGTGCAGTGATTGTGAGGCTTTATTTGTGTTGTATAAATTGTGAGTTTGAGGTTTGACATTGTTATCCAGGGGGAGGTTTACGAAGAAGTATTTATTGTGGTTTTGGTGTGTGGAGAGGGAGGAGGTGGTTCCCCAGAGGTGTATAAAAGGTGCAAGGAAAGTGAGTGGAAGGTGCAAAACAAAATAGATTGGCAGAAGAAGGAATAGAGCGGAGGGGCTGGAAGCTCCAAGGATGTGAGTAGTTGAGGGTTGAAGGCTCTGAGGTTGAGACCCAGTTGAAGTGTGTGGAGTCAAGAGAACCCCTCCCCCCTCCCCAAAATACCATGAGACAAAAGACTAGTAAGTCAAGTCCCAAGAAGGATATAAACAAAGCTATATTGACTATATTTCCCCCAGATAGTCCACTGGGAGTCAAAATAGCTAATTGGGAATATAATTCATGCACAAAAGAAAAAGATAAAGTTAAGATGATTCAATATTGCATGATTGAATGGGTAAAGAAGGAAATTCAATCGGAAGATTTGTATTGGCCAAAATATGGGTCTTTTGAAAGGTGAATTTGTGAAGCTCTAAATATTTATGTAAATGCTAAAGAACCTGTTAATCCAGAAGAGAGTGAATATGCTTCATGCTGGAATGGAGAAATCTGGCCTATGGAAGTAAGAACCTTTAAAGTAGCTGAAATTTAAAAAAAAAAAAAAAAAGAGGAAGAAAATAGAGAGGAAAAAGGGTGGGAACCATTAGAGGTATTACCCCCACCTTGTGCAGTACCCACTGCCTCTCCTCTGGCACATGAGGGACCTTCTCAGAACACAAGAGGGAGCTCAAAAGCCAGTAAAAATACAAACACAATTGGGAGAGGAGGGAAACAGGACTAACGTATTTCCCCTCAGAGAAGAACCTATGGGAGGGGCCCACGGGAGAATAGGCTTTGTGAATGCCCTTTTAACTTCCTTGGAAGTTAGAAATTTTAAGAAGGAAATTAAGAGTTTGTTAGAAGATCCTATAGGCCTCTTGGAACAATTCAATCAGTTTTTGGGACCCAATATTTATACATGGGAAGAAATGCAGTCAATAATGTGTATTGTATTTTCACAAGAAGAGAGAGAAATTATCAGGACAGCTGGAATGAGAGTCTGGGAGAGGGAGAATCAACAGGGGTCACCGGGAGATCAAAAGATGCCCATGACTTCTCCCAGCTGGAACCACAATGTTGAGGCAGGCAGATGGGATATGAGTGATTATTGTAACTAACAGGTTAGGGGGATAAAAGAAGCTGCTCCTTGAGGGCAGAATGTAAGTAAACCTTTTAATAGTCAGCAGGGAAAGGAAGAATCCCCAGCTGAATGGCTGGAAAGACTTCGGAAAAATATACAGCAATATCCTAGTACAGATCCTACCAGTCCAGCAGGCCAAGCATTATTAAAAGTTAATTTTGTCACACATGCTTGGCCAGATATTAAGAAAAAGCTTGAAAAACTAGATGATTGGCAAGATAGAGGATTTGACAAACTGTTACGAGAAGCGCAAAAAGTTTATGTGCAGAGAGATGAAGAGAAAGCAAAAAGCAAAGCAGAAATCATGGTGGCCACAATGCGAGGGGTTAACACATTCAAACCTATGACCCCCTCTAGGGCAGAAACCCCAAGAAACAATGCCCCAAGTAACAGGGGAAGAGGGCGGAGCAGGCCGCTAATGGGAGCAAGAGACCGCAACCTGAATTATAGCCAGGATGTTTCAAACAGTGCCTGCTATTATTGTGGAAGGGAGGGCCGTTTTAAGAGGGAATGCCCAAAGCGGAATAGAGATCTGAAGGTGTTTAAAGAAGTACAACAGGACAGAACACAGGACTAGGGGTGTCAGGCGTTCTACCTTCTGGGGGATAAATATCATTTAGAGCCTTGATAACGTTAAAACTAGGCCTGCAGGAGGAGGTATTAGAATTTATAGCAGAAAGAACTTGTGTGGTTACTATCCCAAAGGGGTGAAATGTAAGTAATGACATAATAAAAGTAATAGGACCAAAGGGAGAATGTTTCAAGGCTCCTATAATCAAAAGTGTAGTAATCAAAGGGGAAACTAGAATAGGGATGGGAGATGTTTTATAAGTCCCTGGAGCAGGTTGTAATTTATTAGAGAGAGACACGCAGATACAATTAGGAATAGGGGTTTTACCTGAAGAAGGAAAAATGACAGCCAAAGTGCTACAGCTCCACCAAGAATATGAGGAAAGAATTAACCAAGAAGTTTGGGCTGGAGAGGGGAATAGAGGAGGATTGGATATTGACCCCATAAAAATAACAATTGAAAAGGAAGAATGTCCTGTATGTGTACGTCAGTACCCCATATCATTAGAAGGAAGAGAGGGCTTAAAGCTGGTAATCGAAGAATTGATAAAGGATGGAACATTAGAACCTTGTATGTCGCCTCATAATACCCCTAGTCTCCCAATAAAGAAGCCAGACGGGACTTACAGATTAGTCCAGGACTTAAGGGAGGTTAACAAAAGGACTAAGACTCGATACCCAGTGGTACCTAATCCCTATACCCTTTAAAGTAAAGTCCCACCTCAGCATCAGTGGTTTAGTGTTGTGGACCTGAAAGGTGCATTTTGGGCTTGTCCATTAGCAGAGGATAGTTGAGATATTTTTGCTTTTGAATGGGAAGATCCAGACACTGGACGGAAACAACAATTAAGATGGACGAAATTACCTCAGGGGTTCACAGAGTCTCCAAATTTATTTGGACAAGCCTCAGAGGAAATATTGCAGACCTTCTCTAAATCCCCTAGGATAAGAATTACTCAGTATGTAGATGACCTTTTAATATTGGGAGAAACCGAAGTTGAAGTTAGAGGGGCTACCATAACACTTTTGAATTTTCTTGGGAGCAAAGAATTGAAGGTGTCAAAGAAGAAATTACAATTTGTGGAATCAGAAGTGAAGTATCTTGATCATTTAATAAGCAAGGGTAGTCAGAAATTAAATCCTGAAAGGATCGCTGGGATCTTGTCCCTTCCCCCTCCTTCTTCAAAAAGGGAAGTTAGAAAATTGCTCGGACTACCAGGCTGTTGTCGGCTGTAGATTGAAGGATATGCTCAAGCAGTAAAATTCTTACATGAAAAATTGATAGAGGGAGACAAGGTAAAGTGGACCAAAGGAGATAACAATCAACTAGAGGAGTTAAAGCTTAAATTGACCTCAGTACCAGTATTAAGTTTACCATCAGTAGAAAAACCTTTTTTCCTGTATGTGAATATGGAAGATGGAGTAGCTCATGCGGTTTTAGTCCAAAAATGGGGAGGCGTAAAAAATGTCATTTCTTATTTATTTAAATTTTTTGATCCAGTGATCCATGGTTGGCCAATATGTATTCAAGCCATAGCAGCCACCGCTATCCTAGTGGAAGAGTGCCGTAAGCTTACTTTTGGAGGTAAACTAACTGGATACACACCTCATGCAGTTCACAATGTGCTGAATCAAAAAGCTGAAAAATGGTTAACTGATTCAAGGATGTTAAAATATGAAGCCATTTTGATAAACTGTGAAGATTTAACACTGAAGGTAGACAAGAGTTTAAGTACAGCTCAATTTTTATGTGGAGAACCAAAGAGTGATTTAACACACAATTGTTTAGAAGTTATCCAATATCAAACTAAAGTCTGAGAAGATTTAGCAGAACAGGCCCCCCTAGAAGGGGAGAAAGTATATGTGGATGGTTCATCTAGATACATGCAAGGCAAAAGAATGTCAGGATATTCTTTAGTTGATGGAGAGAGTATGCAAACCATTGAAAAAGGGAAATTACCTTCTAGTTGGTCTGCTCAATCTTGTGAATTATACGCTCTAAAAAGAGCACTGGAGCATTTAGCATATCAAAAAGGAACTATATGTACTGACTCAAAATATGCATTTGGAGTAGTGCACACTTTTGGGAAAATTTGGGAAGAAAGAGGGTTGTTGAATTCAAAAGGCAAAGGGCTGATTCATGAGGGACTTATTTTAGAAGTTTTAGAAGCACTAAAATTGCCCTAGGACATAGCTGTAGTGCATGTCAAAGGACACCAAAAAGGGATGACCCCAGAGATAAGAGGGAATAATTTGGCTGACCAAGAAGCTAGAGATGCAGCAGAAAGTGGGAGTGAAAAAGTGATACTGATTTTGACTCAAAGCCAGGGAAAATGGGAAATTCCAAAATTTAATACAGCAGAAAAGAAAGAAGTAAGATAGGGGGAGAGCAGGATCAATCCGGAAAATGGAAACTCCCTGATGGGAGACAACTACTCAATAAGCCCCTGTCTAAGAAAATATTAGAAGATATGCACCAAAAGACACATTGGGGTTACCCAGGCTTTGTGTGATCACTTTTTAAGGAATTATGGGTGCATTGGGGTTTTTGGACTAGCAAAGCAAGTAACTGAGAAATGTATGACTTGCCAGAAAGTAAAGAAAAAGGTTATGAGAAAAACACCATCAGGAGCTCGTGAGTTAGCCATGCGACCATTCCAAAGCATCCAAGTGGACTTTACTGAACTTTCTCAAGTACAGATAGAATTTTCTATTAGTAATAGTAGATCACTTGACTCATTGGGTAGAGGCGATTCCAGCTGTTAGAGCCATGACAAACATAGTATCAAAAACCCTTTTGGAACAAATCATTCCTAGGTATGGAATGGTTAACAAAAAAAACTCAGACAGGGGAACACACTTTACATAAAAGGTATAACAGCAAAGAACTCAGGCCCTGTGAATAGAATGGGAGTTACATACCCTGTGGCACCCACAGAGTTCAGGCTGGGTATAGAGAATGAATCAAACTCTGAAAAAGACTTTAACCAAACTGACGATTGAAACCTAGATGTCATGGATAAAGTGTTTGCCTTTAGCATCACTGAGGGTCCGGACGCAACCCAGATCAGACATAGGAGTGTTGCCCTAAGAAATGATGTTCGGATTGCCTTTTTTGACCTCCCATCAGGAAACTGCCACTTACGAGGAAGGGGAAGCAAGAGTTAAAAAAATACATCACCATAATTGCACAGACTTTAGAAAATTTGAGATTGAAAGGAATAATCCCTCAAACCACACCTTTAGATTTTAAAATCCATAATATCCACCCTGGGGAATGGGTATTGGTTAAAACATGGAAAGAACAATCTTTAACTCCACAATGGGAAGGTCCTTTTCAGGTACAGCTGATAACTGAAGCAGCAATCCGGACCAAAGAAAGAGGGTGGATCCACGCCAGCCGAATCAAAGACCTGTGGAAGGACCTAAGGAGTGGACCATAACATCAACACCTGGTGAAACCAAATTGACTCTTGAGCAGGAATTGGGTAGTAATGAACTGGGATGACCCAAATAATCCCCTGAGATTAACAGACAACTGGCAAGTAAGGAGAAGCTTATATGAGTAGTTTCATATAAGCTGGAGAAACTCTAAGGAAACTCAGATACCCTCCCTGGCAAGGGATACTTCCCCTCCAAACAGGAGGATCTGATTTATACAGATCTCAAACCCAGAAAATATTGGCTATAGCTCGTGATTTGTATAAAGAAGAAAATCACTTATATCCCGACATAAGGGTCAAACTACAGCCACCTCCTGTACCAGCACATATACTGTGCCTTATACACCCCAATACAAGACACGCTAGCTGGGTTATATGTAAATGTATGGATTGTAAATGAAAATGGTATAGTAGCTCTTATAAAAAATATCCACATTGTATGACGTCGCACAAATGACCTACCAATTTTGAACAGATGGATGTTATTAGAAGTAAAAAAAGTTGAATCTGTGGTTGGGAATTATTGATATCGAGCGAGTAGGAAGTCCCTGAAGAGCAGTGGGAATCGACAGTATCCGAATATAAGCAGATGTTTGCCTAGAAATTAGGTAAGAGAAAATAACCTGCTTTGTGGATGGGGACTACTACTGCCTGTTGAAGAGTGAAAAACCCCAATACCGAAGTGCCAAAAGCAATTTAATTAGAAAAGGAGCGATAGGGAAATAGAGGGCAAGCCCGGGTTGACCGCTGTATTAGCCACCAAGAAGATTATAGGCATCTGCTACAGGCAGCAACCCCATAGGCATGGGAGGTGGCGGTATAAGTCATACTGGACCTCTGTTACTCCTTTTTTGTCTCTTCCCTTTTGGAGCTCAAGAAAATTCATGTCACAAATGCTATCAATCGCTTTACTTTGGTAAACACTCAAGGTTCCTTTTTCACTGCTCACACTCATATCAACAGTTACTGTTATGACCCATCCAAATTACAAACTTGCATGCAAGATGGGCAAACATACTGGGTTGCAGAAAATTTAGGATTAGATGGTCAAAGGATTGTGGGAAGTGAGGGTCCAAAAAGAGAAAGATGGATTTGTTTTAAATTTGCCCTAGGGGGTGGAATCCAGGTCCACGATCTGGTGAAAGAACAAATAGTAAACAAAGTGACAACACAAACACCACAATTTAACCCCAGGTCAACCCCACATTAAGATTTACACACAAAAATCAAACGACAATTAGAAAAGGAAATTGAAACCCTTGGATTAGGGAAAAACCTATTTGTAGACCTGGGAGAAAGGATAAGTAAAGAACTAAGTGTAACTAACTGCTGGGTTTGTGGAGGGGCCTTCAAGACAGAAGAGTGGCCATGGAAAGGCAGTAGCCTAGGCCCTGTTGAATGCCTTAAATGGAACAGAACAAATATAAAAGGGGAAAAATGGCCAGAAAGATGGATTTTAAGTTCAACAGTAATACGAGAAGAGTGTCTCTGGCGAACTGGGAAAAATTTTCTTGAGAGTGGGAAATACCCCCTGTAAAATATATAACTATATATATTACTAGCTGTAAAAGCTAGTAATGGGACTTTTACAAGGTGGATTCCTGAAGAACCAATCCAGTATTGGGCCCGGAAAATACTTAAGGGGAAGAGTTGAAAATATAATACCAAAGTTGAACTTCTCCTGTGTGAAGATGCAGGCAAAAATCCCTACTTTAATATTCCAGTGATATCCAAATTTTGGAAAAACATAAATCAACAGGATGCTGACTATTGGAAAGCACCAGATGGCCTATTTTGGATATGCAGGAAAAGAGCTTACCCAGAACTCCCACCCCAGTGGAAAGGGAGTTGTAATCTGGGAATTATACAACCAGGATTCTTTCTTTTACCAGGACCGGACAGGGATGATTATGAGGTACCAGTTTATGAGGCCTTAAAACGAAAAACAAGGGCAGTAATTGGAGGATCTCAAAAGTGGGGAAATGAAGAATGGCCCCCTGAACAAATACTGGANCAATCCAGTATTGGGCCCGGAAAATACTTAAGGGGAAGAGTTGAAAATATAATACCAAAGTTGAACTTCTCCTGTGTGAAGATGCAGGCAAAAATCCCTACTTTAATATTCCAGTGATATCCAAATTTTGGAAAAACATAAATCAACAGGATGCTGACTATTGGAAAGCACCAGATGGCCTATTTTGGATATGCAGGAAAAGAGCTTACCCAGAACTCCCACCCCAGTGGAAAGGGAGTTGTAATCTGGGAATTATACAACCAGGATTCTTTCTTTTACCAGGACCGGACAGGGATGATTATGAGGTACCAGTTTATGAGGCCTTAAAACGAAAAACAAGGGCAGTAATTGGAGGATCTCAAAAGTGGGGAAATGAAGAATGGCCCCCTGAACAAATACTGGAAACATATGGGCCAGCCACCTGGGCACAGGATGGGAGTTGAGGATATCGAACCCCAATTTATATGCTAAACCATATCATAAGACTCCAAGCAGTCGTGAAAATTATAACGAATAAAACTACCTTAGCACTGGAATTGACATCAAACCAACAAAAACAAACAAGGGCTGGAGTGTATCAGAATAGATTGGCATTGGACTACCTACTAGCAGAAGAAGGGGGCATGTGTGGGAAATTTAATACATCTGATTGTTGCCAGAAAATAGATGATAACGGATATACAGGTGATGCCTTAGGTTTTAACTTCCATATTTTTCAAATCCTGTACTGCCTAGTGTGTAACTCTGAAGTTTCTTGTAGCCTATTCACTTCTGCTCTCTCATGCNTAATAATTCGGAGGGAAGGGGGTTGCATTTTTCCATTCCAGGGGAGGCTCCTGCCCTCCTGCACAGACACCTGTCTTTTCAAACCAAGACATAGATCCAAAAAGTATAAACCAAAAACCTCTAAAGGGGGGGCAGGTTTGGGGAAACGGCATCATTAACTGAAGCTTTAATTGGAGAATTAACCCTGATATGCAAATAAACCAAACTTATACAAGTGTGAAGAACTCGTGACCTGTCGTCCATCCTGGGGTCCATCTTGGCAGTAGCCTCTGGCTCCCCAGGGGTACCTTCGTAGGTCTTTCAAATAAATACCTACCTTTATTCCCTTATTCTGTCTAGTCTCTGTTTTTAAGTGGCCTCTCAAGGCATCATGTCTGCCAGAGTTTTTAGGTCACAAGGGGAAGGTGAAGGCCAAGCCTGGCTTTTGATTGTGGGACTTGTTGCAAGAAAGCAGCTGCTGGATGTTTTAAGCCTTTGGGATATGCAAGAGTGAAAGACTATGGTGGTACCTAGAGCTTGAGGGAAGACACACATTTCCAGGGGGTGTGATGCAGTTCACTGGCTGTAAACTAGACTTTGAGCAAGGAAGATCGTTCTCACCTGACATTGCCAGTCCTAGAAGAGACTGGTGCTATGCACTTAACTTCTCAGCTCTAGGTACCATGGTCTTCGGGCACTCCTGCAGTCTGAATCTAAACTGAAAGGTTTCCTGTAGTGAACAAGTAAACCCTGTAGTGAACCCTGTAGTGAACAAGTAAAAAGTAAAGAATGTTTCCCCACTGCCTCTTTGAAGATTAATGTTTTAAAATAACAGTTTTAAGTTATCTCTAACAAAAGCTTTAGAAACTGCTTTATTTTAGAAAAAAAGGCACCCTGATGGAAGTTTTACCAGAGCTTGTAGTTGATACACTAAGCGAGAAGACTTTGGATACAGCAGCGGAGAGAGCAGTAAACTTGATACATTAAGCGAGCTAGCAGCAGACTTTTCATAGATGAGGTGAGCAAACAGTATACTTTTGATACACCAAGTGAGCAAGCAGTAAACTTTTTCATACACCAGGTGAGCCAGCCAATGAACTTTATGAACTGGACGTGAGGATTGCCACTCTCAAAACTCTCTATAAGAAAATGCCCAACCGGTCACACATGGCTGCACTGCTAAAATCTACATAAGGCCAGAATCTTTGCTGTGCTGTGCTGTCCTGTCCTTCGCTATCCCGGCTGCTCCTGCAAGGCTGCTTGTGCTCCCCCAGACACCACCACCCTCCTCCCCGCCACTGGTGCTGCTGCTGCTGCCCTGCTCCCTTGCTGGCTCACTTGGCTGCTCTCGAAGGGATGGGAGAAAGACCCATTGCACTTGATGCAGATCTCCCCCATTGCACTCTATAAGGCAGTGCTGGACTCGTGGTGGTTGTAACCTCTTTCCTGTGCTTCTCATAGTTATTCTGGGCATTTTCCCTACTTTTCTTTTTTTCCTCTCTTCTATAAAAAAAAAATAAAGTTGTATTATGACTTTGGATCCCAATATTAAATGTAGTTTGTGTTTTAATCTCATTTTTGGGTATATTTAGAACCACTGTGCCTCACAAACTCCTGCTTAGATTCTGCCCACTGACATTAATGAAAGCATCTGCATTATGAGGAAGTCTTGCAAAGTTCAAATTGTTTATTGCCCTAAGTCTTCCTCATAACCTCCCTCAAAGCCAGCTGGTGGTTTCTCAACAGTCTTTGCTGGCAGACATGTAGCATGGATTCTTCTCCCAGATAAGCCTAATTAAGGCTGTGTCTGCATGGGGAAGTTTGCATTTTGAAGCTAAGCACTTCTCCAGAGGAAGGATGTGGGTAGTAAGAATCTAGAGGTTAATTCCGTCTTTTGAACAATGAGAACAACTTAAATTAAGAGAGGATTAAGACATTCACATCCTCATTTAAGATATAATATATAACTAAAATATTCAGACTAGGTATCCTGAAACTTCTATCAGGGTACTAGTGAGTGACATTCCACATACCTGGTTTAATGAACTTACAGAAATATAATTGAAAGCAGTTTTAACACTGAGTTTACATTACTACAGTTTGAAACTGAGAGGGTTCACATTACATAGCCCATAGAAGTAATTAAATAGTTCCTCTTTTGTTGTCAATATATATATGAGACATGAACTTAAGTATCTTAAAACAATTACTTGTATCAGACTACTTAAAACTACTTATTAAGATGTTTAAGAACTATGTTCAGATGTATTCCTTATGTAGCTGCTGCTTCCAAAGAAATTTCAGTTAGACCAAATAAATTAGCTCTTCTGTATGAAATATTTCTTCATTTTCCATTCCAAGGGTGGTTCCTGCCTTTGTTGGCAGACACCTTGCCGCGGTGCTATTGCCAGCTAGCACGCTGTCCCGAGCACCGGGCAATCTTCCACTTGCCCTGGAGACGAGGGTGGAAGCCGATCGAGGCGCAGGAGGGCAGGCGAAGCTCTCGCTCGAGTTTGTCTTGCCCACCAATGGTAAAGGCATGTGAAGGAGGCAGGAACAAAGCAGAAGGACTTCTTCTTGAGGGCAGGGAAAGGCTTATTGGAGAACAAAAACCCACG
>VZRS01010744.1:198084-307138 GCA_013398055.1 Ifrita kowaldi | reverse complement strand
GGCAGGTCGGTCTTAGTATAGGGGAGTGGCTAACACCAACAGCCAACCAGAGAATCAGAACTGGGGTACATCACCACAACCAATCAGGCATCCTGGGAGAGGCTTCTTTCTCTCATCATAACTGATACATCATTGGCACCAGAGACTGTCTTATTAAGAGCACTCTCTGTCTCTTGTACCATATATCTGATCACCACAATCAAGCATAAGATATTTTAATTAAAATTATGTGCTTCATTCTTATTAATTGTTTCTCTTGTTTATGCTACACAATACACAAATAGATTTACACTCACACATAGAATCATATACGTTGAAATGACCATTAAGGTCTTCGAGTCCAGCCATTAACCCAGCAACACCAAGCTCAAGACAAGACTGTGTCCCTCACTGCCCTATCTGCACATCTTTTAAATACCTCCAGGGATGGTGGCTCAACCACTTCGCTGGGCAGCCTCTTCTGGTGGTTGACACTGCTCTGATGAAGAAGCCTTTCCTAACAGTCATTCTAAACCTTTTCTGGGGTTAGTTGAGGCCATTTCCCTTGTCTACCGCTTGTTACCTAGGATAAGAGACTGACACCCACCTCACTACAGTCTCCCTTCAGGTAGTTGGAGAGAGTGATAAAGTCCCTCTCACGCTTCCTTACTTCAGGCTTAACACTGTGCTTCAGCTGCTTCCCAGCTTCTTTGCCCTTCTCTGAACATAGTCCAGCACCCCAATGTCCTTCCCTAGTGATGGGTCCAAAACTGAACACAAATCTGAACACTACTTCATAAATGACAGGTGTTCTGTATCCTTCTTTGCATCATACAAAACTACAGTCAGCTCTGTTCAGCTAAATATATCTCTGTGCATTTTTAGATATGCTAATCCTTATTTTATAAATTTCAGATCAGTTGTACACACATAATGATGATAAAAAGCTGTTAAGAGGTGCTAACGGCATCTATCTAGGAAAGAAGTTAAACATAAATTTCATTCAAAGGAATGGTTCCTAGGATATGAACATTGACAGAGACTAAGATTAGATTTCTATAATGCTCAAAATATGCAGTAGCCCTTCAGAAAAATGAGCATCAAGAAATTATTCTTAATTACAGCATCTGCATAACAGTAGAACAAGTGCCCCATGGCTGTTATTTCCCTTTGCTTTAATTTTGACATGGAAACATTAGATAATCAAGTTTCTTAAAGAAGAAAAAATAATAAAGTGTGTCTATAGTAAATGCAATTTGACGTCTTGATTCAGCTATCAAAAATCTGATCATTAAAATAAAACATTGAGAGAATTTTTCCTTGGTTTGCTCAGGCCAGAAAAAAATTTTACAAAATTAACAACATAAAAAAGCATATTTGTCAAATGAAAATTTGGTTTGTTAAACAAATCCATAACTTCTTCCACTTCTTTCACAATTTTCAACTTTTTTTTTCAATTTTTTTTCAACTGCCACTTTTTAGAGAAGAACAGCTATGTTATTGTATATTTGAAAATATTTCCAGCCCCAAAGGACTCACTTTTTTATTATTGGCACAATAATATATTGGCACACTGAAGAGCATTGAAGCATTCACCATTTTAAAACAAAGGAAAAAACTTCAGCAATCAGCAAAACTTCACCAAAACCGAAGTCTTCGCCTGAAGTATACTCCCAGGGTTTTCTTTCAATGGTGTCAACCACTCAATATTCTAAAAACAATCCATCGGCCAAATAATGTTTTTTCTTTTAAAAAAATCCCAAACACTTGAGTTTTTCACTGAGAGGATATACTTTATCACAGAACAGGTAATATTTATTGTCACTCTTAGGTATCTTCGCTGAGAAAGAAAAGAGATGCTTTATGTTGCTACAGTGTAGACTATTTATAAACTTACTAGAATTATTTCTTATTATTGTTTATTTCTAATCTTGGAAGACTGGAACATATCACACAGCACACCCTAATCTCATCCTTCACAAAAGAAGGTTTTTAAAGACTATTTAAAATACTCCCAAATCATTATAGTTCAGGATAAATTAGGTCAGTTCATGTTTTACTACGGGGAGAAAATTTCCGTATTTCCCTTATAGTCCTTCATCTGCCTGGAGATTGTTGTGGGCAAAGAGGTCCCATCTTGGGCTCCTCCATAGGCTACTGTCCCCTCAGGGAAGTCCCTGACCCAGCATGGGTCCTCCACATTCCCTTAGAGGGCCCTAACTCTGTCACAAAGCACCTCATCCTAAGAGTTCATCTCCAGGATTGGTCCCCATGATGACTCTTCCAGTTTGTTTCTCTGAATGTTTCTCTTCCCATTGCTCTTAAATCCTTTTTGTGTGACCTCCTATGTTCCCACCCACATCTCCTTTCTGTGTCCTCACATGCATCCTCATCTGCCTCCTCTCTTTTACCTTTTGTGTTTCCTCCTGTGTCTCTTCCTGGATCTCCAGTGTGCAACAGCCTCTGCTTTCACCCAAATATGTCTAAGCAGACGTGCCCCATGATCCTCACACAAGTTAAACTTTTGGTGTCTGACAGGTTGCTTCCATCCATTGCTGAGTCACCTGCAGCCAGCTTTGACTGGCACCAAAACCACCCCTCTTACCTACTCAAACTTTGCCAGTTATGCCCAATAAAGAAATCCACTTTTCGCTCACCAAAATGACTGAGTCAGGTGTTCTACTTGTGAGTTTTTCAGGAGGCAATTCTGCCCTGCTGGCTCCTCTCTGATACCATCAAACCTGCCAACACATTCTTTGTCCACAATATTGCTGACTCACTGAACCATAATAAATGATGAAGATCTGGCCTTTCAAAATTGAACTTATAATGAATACCAAAATGAATTTTAAGTATTCCTCCTTTTCCACTCAGATGACTGTGCCAGACTTTGAAAGAATATGAAATAATAAAAATTTATTCTTCCTTGTAACAGCTGAGGAGCCAGTCCACTAATTGAATGTTTCACCTCCCTTGCTCCTAAGAATATTTACAAAATGACACATTGTCAACATCTATATTTGGTAGACGTAGTCTGAACTGGCTGTGTTTTAATTAGGAAAAAAATAACAACACATTCTGTGGCACTACATAGAAATTAATTTGAAAAATGCAACCATTGCTGAACAAAGACAAATAATATGAACTTTACCTCCTGCTTGTTACCAAACGAAAAATTCTTCATGTTCCTCGTAGAGAAAGTAAATATTGTTTCATCTACCACAAGTGAACAATGAATAAACAGAGAAGTCAGTTTTGGTCAAGTTAATGAGTTGATACTTTCTTAAACTTCCAGAATAATTGCTGAAGGTTGAATATATATATATAAGATATTATGGGAATGTACCGTATATATCTTCATAACAAATTACATGGATTTCAAACAAAATTGGCATGCAATTCTTTCTTATATCCAGAATTCTTAATAAATGATGACAGAAGTGTGAAAAAAAATAAACTATCATCTATATTTTTTCATTCTTTTTGTCTGTTACTTTATCTAAAATACATTATAAAGTTGAGTCCACAGTAGTTGTCATGAGAAAGGCTGTAGGCTGTTACCAACAATATTCAGTTCCACTTTATTGCCACGTGATACACACTAATGTGACATGTCTAAGCTAGTCAATTTTGAGAAATTGTTCTTACCAATTTTGTCTCTCATATAAATTTAAGATTGAAACCTAATAATTTCCCAAAGTATTCTTAACAAGAACATATTTTCAGTGAGGCAGAAAATAGTACGTAATATGAAGGGCTTGGAATACAGTAGAATTAAAGATTGTGATTTATTCTAGTAAGAATATAGAAAGATAGAAAGAAAAAGACCTTTGTCATTATAAGAATTTTAAAAGTTTCCTTTCAGGTAGTATTTAACAGATTGAAAATCAGTGGTGTGATAATTTTCAGATAACCTACACATACATAGTAAATAAAACAATAATAAAATCCCAATGACACTAAAAACACTACACTGCTCCCATTGAAGTAGATTCATTTACTCAATTTCCTTATATTGTTGCACTTACTGTGCCTGTGTGGCTCACACAATATGCAAATAAAGACAATACATTCATTTTTATATTTATGTTTCCATTACATGAGTAAGGCAAATGGAGAAAGAGTAGGCACTCCTCAGAGGAAAGTGTGTCAGTCTTTCGTTTTCAATTGATATTTTTGGTTGATAGCTCTAAACTTTTGATTTCATGAACTTTTGGAGAGAGGCAAATATAAAGTATATCCTGTTAGGCTGTTCTGGGCATGCTGATACAAGTTAAGGAAAAGCCCACAAAGAAATAAATGTTGTTTTAATTGGGAAAAGGTAGTGCTGTTTGATGTAGACTCTAAACAGAAGAAAGTCTCCAAGCATCTCTTTTCTCCTCTTTCTCATAGTCAACCTGGGCCCCTTGCTGTTCTCTCTCACTTTTCTCAACACAATTTTGGTTGACAAGAAAGCCACATTGCCCTGCAAAGAGTGTTCTCATCTTTTTTCATCTGTGCAAGATATATAGTCCTGCAGCCCTCTCTGACAGTATCTTCCTGCCTAACCTAAACTCACCGTCTGCATCACTTCTCTGTGGTTTTGCTGGATCTTTCCCATGTCTAACAGGGTCAATTCAAATTCTTGTTAGATGGAGTCTTCCAGTTCTGAGCTGGTGTAAACTTGCTACTGCCTGAGGTGCCCTAAGAACACCAATAGCCAGCTCAGATCTTCCTCTGTAAAACTTATTTGTGGTATCTTGTAAACTCTCATGGCTGCTGTGACAATTAATTAATTAATTAGTCTTGGCAAAGTGCTTTGAGGTTTTCAGATGAAAACTACTATGTGCAACCTCATTCCTAAGGCTGCTCCTGATTCTCTTGTTTTGTAACTGTGTTCCTCTCTGATTGTCACAGATACCTCTTGTATTACCCCCACCCATGCTTTCTCTGGGTCTCATAATGAAAACCAGTCTCATGTGCCCAGTCCATCCAGCACCATGTCTGAGTGAGGGGGAAGTTGGGGTAGGGTGATGAAAATGTCTTGTGGCACTGTTAGAAGAAACAGTGCCTCCTACCAGACAGAAGAAGTTTTGGGGGGAGAGTTTTAACAGCCTAAGGCACTATGCAGGTTTTCTTGTATTGCAGAAATGTGAGCTGAGACACTCACATTTCTTTTTTCTTTTTTTTTTTTCTTAAGAAAATATCAACTGTTGACCCTCAGGAGCCCATTTGCAATTTGTTTTACTTAAAAACAAAAACACACTACTGTGGTTGTGCCACATATATTATAATTTTGTCTTTATATGCAGATGCACAGTGTTTCTTTAGTTAAAATATGGCATGAGAATGGGAAACTTTTGCACTATACATCGTCACAGGAAAGACAAAAAAAAAAAAAGGTGGGGGAGGGAGCTTGATCTCATTTCAGAAGTGCAGAAACTGAATGAAAAACAGAATAGGTATAGCACCAGAAAATTATCTTGTTAAATCAAAATTTTGTGTTCAGAAAGTATGATTCAGCTTTGTCTCAGCCCAGCAACAAGGAAGAGTTTAGATTTTCATTTAAGGAGTGGTTAGTGCTCCATAATCACTGTTTGGTTGTGGGTGGAACTGCACACCTGGTCTGGTAGTCTCTGGCAATACTGCACAAAAAACCAACCCAACTAACATATGTCAAATATCCTCCATTCCTTCATGCTGAGAGATATTTTATTTAAGTTCTTGGCAACAGGAAAGGGCTGACAATATGCCTGCCTTTGCCACAGCCATGCTTCTTTCAAACTGTCAGCCTCCAGACCCTCCAGATGTTCCCATTCATAAACTCTAAACTTGTACAGAAAAGTTATTTAAAACACATAAGCTTCTTCCAATATACTGTTTTGCTCTCCCTCATGTGTCACTGTCTTTGCTTTCCATTACAGTTGTCAGATCCTATTAACATGCTAAACTCAATTGTTAGGATAATTAGGCTAATATGCATTTGTTGATCCCATTTTAGTTAGAAGAAAATAACTTTTCATAATCTTGTGCTTTGATAGATTGTCTGGGATATTTATGGGTTTGTTCTATCTGTAAAACTGCAACGAACTCACAATCTTTCTGTATAAGAAATATAAAAATAGTGGGATTTCCAAGCATGGTTAAAAGCACGAGAAGGCCTGTCATGGAAAGGTACAGGAGTAGGAAGGCATTCATTGAGCTCGCTGTGATTTATAATCAATATTAACTACATAATATACTGAGAAGCACAATACTCAGAGAAAAGGCATGGTTGTACTTTCTTTTATCCTATGAAGGTCATAATAAGATGAGTGAAATGAGAAGAAAAATTGATGGAAGATAGTTTAAACTACATTGGGAAAAAAACCCCATCTGTTTTGATGAAGAATTCCCTCCAGAAATCTTGCTAAAGGACTGACCTCTATTGTAAATTTGCTTGAGAACTAGAACAGAAAGTTTAAATGAGATCTTTAGTGATTTCTGGCCTCACTGAAAGCTGGAAAATGACAATTATTCAATTTAAGAGTCTCTCTGTCTCAGAAAGGTAAGAAAAAGGGTCTGACTTGATAGCTCGACAGACTAATGCTACAGCCTGTAGTCTCTCTTGCTTCTGAGAACTGGTGTTCTGAACACTGCTAATCATGTCAACACATTTGTTTGCTGTGTCAAGTACTAGAAGGCTTTGTGAATTGATCTTGATTTCAGTTGAAGGGAAAAAGAGGAAAAAAGTTGATAAAATTCCCCAAGGAATTTCCTGGTAGATGTATGTAAGTAATTTCACCAAGTAAAAATTCCCATAGAAGCTTTAAAGTGCCTTAATGTTTCTCCTAGTTTTGCTCGCCTCTCTTAATGATCCCCTGTGGATTTCCTTTCAGATAAATTTTGAAATACTCTAGGCCAATGAAGGGCCAGTACTATGAGCTACCATCTTATACTCCTCAGTAGAGCAAGGAAGCTAACAATACTACAAACACTTTTTTTGTTATCTTCTTTATTAATTCTACATAAAGGGTTCCTTGCTGCACAGAGTGACTTGCCCCTCTTAAGTCGCTGCCACTATAATGAGCATTCCTCTGTCATTCACAATGAAGCATTCAGAGCAAATTAGGGAAACATAGTGTCAACATGGTCAAGCATAAGATATATCACTAAAAATGGTGAAATGGTACTTGTGTGAATGTTAAATTAAAAATAATATCTATTGGTTTCTAATTGCCAGGTGATGATTTCATCCCAGTATAGAGGTAAGTTTCATGAAGCCCAGGTTCACAGAGGTAAGGCTGCTGGAACAAGCAGTCCCTGCTTTTTTTAATCAATAGGCCTCCTCATGATGTTTTCTCTTTGTTTCAGAATAGGTTAGTTGTTGATATTAAAGCTTGTTCCTGCTTTCCCCTTCAAACCTTCAAACCTTAAAATGCCATTAATAGCTGCCTTTTTCTACCATTCTTCAAAAACAACACTCTAACTTTCATTATTTTCTGAAATTAAGGTAGATCGAAGACACAGAATGAAACATGAATTATCACAATTAGATTAGTAAATTTGATTTCTAAAGGCCAATCCCAAATGCTTTAAAAAAATGCCAGAAATGCTCTGAATTACTGTCTGCTCCTTTGTTAACATTTCTTTTAAAGGTAGTCTCTGGGTGCAGTTTCCCATGGCTCACATTTTTGTGCTGGAAAGGTCACATTTTTACCGAATGATGATTAACACAACATAACTGTCAACAATAACTAGGAATTGTAAACAACCCACCCAATTTTAGCATTGAAGCCAGATACTTTCCAGGTACTTTAGAAGCAGATTCCCATGACCACCAATTCAGAAAAGGCAACAGAATATGGTATGCTCATTCCCGGGAGAAGGGAAGGGACAAACCTGTAGTCGCCATGGCAGTGAAACCCAATTTAGTGGGCACTCATCTCAGGTTCACGCGTGTCTTCTGGTTACATCTGCAGGTCCAACCCTCCCCTAACATTACATAGTCCTTGTTCCATTGCAGTCTTTCTCTCGCTTGCTGCTTTCCCAGTTTAACTTACATTGTCCACCTGCACCTAGTACGGACATGGGAGATGCTCAGAAAAGGAGGAGAGGACAAATGTGGCAAATTATCTTTGACAGGTGTGAAATAATTCCCATTCAGCATTGATTTATTTAACTATTTTTGCAAATTGAAAACTGTTGCATTTGTAAAACACATTTTTTTTTTCCATTGTTGTGCTCTCATATTTGAGTATTAAAATACCAATCCATTTCTTTGGGGACTTTTCTCTTCATATTTGTTTTTTTAACAAAGCTTTTCATAGATTCAAATGAAACCATAAAATGAATGAACAATGAGAACAACAAAAAATTCCACAAAAATTAACAAAATAAACTGAAACTCTGGAATATTATCCCTTCACAGTTTTGTAGCAACGCATCCTCATATCAATTGAATGTAGCTCTAAAGCATCCAAACTGGGAATTATGGAAGCCATCAAACATCAGAAGCATGCCAATTATTCAAGCATCCTGTTTTCTGCTTGGATTACATGTTCAAGAAGAAAAAATGATCACTCAAATTAAATACAATGGACACAGATATACAAGAGGTTTTCTTCTCTTTAGTACAAAAGTATGGACAACATTTCAAGCATTTTGTTTCCTAGCTCAGTTCAAATAAAATCAAAACCAGAATATTCACCATGTGTTTAATCACTCTCCAGTGCATTTTCTATATTTCTATTTACACATCTTAAATACCTAGAAAGTTTGTTTTGAAAGTTTGCGTAAAGCCATCCTTGCTACATACTACCAAAGAAAATAGATTTGAGCTTAAATACTAATTTAATTTCCATCTGTTCTATGATACTGCAAATATTTCAGAATGCATTGGCATTGAACACTGCAAACATTATTCTGCAACACCCGTTATGTACCATAAATATTCTAGCAAGCCAACAATAAATAGCATTTGTCTTTATTCCTGCACATTACATAGCCCAATTCTCAAAAAAACAATCAAAAAAAAATAAAAAAAAAATAGGATATTCAACATCTGGTGGAAATGAACTGTATAATTTTACTCTTTCAAAGACTCTTATTTTGCCAAAATAAACATCCTCTTTTTGTAACAATTACTTTTTAAAATCTCAGATTTTTCACATTCAAAAATAACAATACATACTGTAGGGTTTCCACTAGAATGTACAAGGCAAGATGAGCAGGTGGAAATGAGGACGCTCCTAAAATCTGTTTCTCTATGTCAAATCCATATGCAACATAGTACCCTTAAAATACCCTATTGTTGCCTTTTTTTTTTCAATTAGAACTTATACAAATCTACAGGGATCCTTTATTTTACTACTTTTCTAAGCAGCTTTTTCAAAGGACAAATTGCATCCACCATGCTTGCATTCTCAGAATTCACATGAGACAGTACTCCCTTTAACTAAATTCAAAAAAACGTGTCCTACTCGCCTCTTAGAATTTCATAGTGTTTACTACTTTGTGTTACTTGTTATACCTCCTGACCCAAATCTGAAAGATTAAGTTCCTTCAGGAAAAAGGAATCCCAAAGTTTTGATAAGAAAGACACAGTCAGAACAAAGCTCCTGCTGCAGAGAAGTTAACCTCTTGGCAGGGCTTAATATAATTCTCCTTTGACTTCAGGTTGATAGCAAGACTTTGTTTTATGCCCTATGATATTGTGTGCTCTCAGAGGTCATGTGTCACACAGATACACTTGCTTGTATTGAGTGGCCTTTTAATTGTCTGTCAGTTCTGTCTGGGGTCCTGCCTGTGTACACTCCAAATGCAAATATGAAAAGCATGAAAGGTGGAGCAGAGCCTGTCCTTTCATCTCTGTATCATTTTTCAGAAGAACTGAAGCTGGCCTGTCACTGCATTATGGCCCATGCATTAGACACTCGTGTTTCACAGTAGCACAAATCATAGTGGGAATAGGGGCCAATCTGTCAAGCAAGGCTTCCAGGCAAATTCTTGTTCAGCACAACGGGAAATGGTACAAAATTCTTTTCTTCAACCTCTTGCTAAGAAAGGTTGCAGGACCTCTACCAATGCTGACAGTTTGCCTGAATATGATGCCCTGATGATCCATACCATGGTGCCTCTGCCACCTTGTCTCAGGGACAAGCTGTAAGATTTTTTTGTTTGTTTCCTTGAGTAAAGAGCTTTACTTTTGTCATTTTGCGACACTGAACTCACAAATGTAAATTGCTTTTGCATCACTTCCCTCCTTAAAAAAATGTCCAGTTGTCTCCCAGCTCATTGTGCTTTCGAATTGTCTCAATAAGATATGGCAAGAGATGGCTTTTACATAGCTAAATCAATTACATTAATAATGCAAAACCAAAAATTATAGCTCACTAAGGATCGCTACCAACCCAATATTAGAAATTACTATTCTGAAATCAACATGAGGTCTTCCATGCACCCTGTAGAGCAGCACTTTATGTTTTCAGTGGACCTGATGGACTCGCAATGAATTAATTCTGAAGATGAACTTTTCTGATGTTCTGTGTATTTGCTAGCATGAGTCTGTGCTCCTAGGCATGGAACTAGCTCTTGTGAATGAAACACACTAGTCTGAGGTGGCCCTGTGTCTCAGAGAAATTCCCCAAGGATCCTGGAAGTTGGTTTTTAGTTGCAGAGGTCACCATCAATTATGAACCTGTTCATGCTGTTTCCAGGTCCAGTGCCTACCTTGACTCATTTCTTACTCATGGTTCCACCTATACACCTTCCTAAAACGCTCTGTTAGCGTGGGTGCCTGGGGAATTCTCTGGGGCCAGCAGATCACGGCAGTCAGTGCCACCACTGTCCAGCTGGGGAGACACAGGTCAGTAAATATTCTCACTGGAGTCCAATCTGGGTGCTTCAGGAGTCAGACCTATATGGGCAGCGAGTGATTGCACCTGTATGACAAAATGTCACTTCACCTCTTACAGGCAATTTTAAGTATTAATGAGTCAGAAACAGCAGTGAAATTAGCCTTTCATTTGAAAGCTTTGAGTTTCAGTATGTTTTTTGGTGACATATGCTGAAATTAAAAGAAAATAAAACTCAGGAAGTTGTCACTTGTGACCTTTGTCTGCCCTTTCAAAAAGTGATAAAGTAAGTGTGTATATTTGGATTTGCCCTAATAATACACAGGCCTCTGCAATGTGAACAACTGAATGATTTTTGTGGGTATAAATTACTAACATGTGTGTTCACATGCTCCACTATCTCTAATGAGCAGAATTGTGTGATAAATATAAACACTTTTATAGCTACTGATGTGTAAATTTATATACGTACGCAGGCAGTATTAGGCTGCACTATAATGAACAGTTGATTTGACAAATTGTTTGGAACAGGCATTCGAAAACCATTGTCTAATGAATTTCTGTGGGTTAAGCCACATGTCTCCTTTTTACTCAACTTGTTTCTAATAACTTATGTCTTTGGACTATGAATTCTGTACTTGGTTCATATCACTGAGAGGAGTCTCACTGTTGAACTAAAATGGAAACAGCAGGCCCAAGTTCTGCAGCTTTTTTTCTGCCAAATACCACAGTTATTTTAAAGGCGTTTGCCAAACCACTTATGAAAATTTCCATACAGGAAAAAAGGGATCCAGTAAAGTTGTAAATCACCAGGCAAATATTCTTCATTTGACAACTTTGGTCTTCTTGTGGTCTGTAAGAGAGCAATGAGTGGTTGGAAGAAGGCATGATGATTTGACTTTTCATTGTTCGAATCAGTTCACTGGCAGTCAGAAATTTTCAGGAAGCCAAGACTGATACACGTACAAATTCTTTTCAAATGTGGGGAAAACTGTCAATTCAAGAACTTTACCACGGCTTTGCCATGGGTCTAACAAGCTCCAGATCAGTTACAATCATCATAAATAGTCATTTCATGGCAATAAGTTCTGTCTCTCACTTTGCCTACTAACCCTTAAATTAATTGAGTCCACTAGAGATAATGTTAAAGGATGTAGGTGGTTTAGCAGGATGATAAAAAGCAATTACATCATCAGACTAAGTCAGCCAGTGGCAGCTTTTAATTTCCACAGACAACTGTGTCTACTTTTTGAGCCCACTAGTGAACTCAGTCTTGAATGACATATTTGGAGCACATCAGAGATCTTCCTGAGCACTGCACTATTCCTAAAGAATAAACTTTCAGTATTCACTTACATATTTTGTTTCAGATGATTGCATTCTGATACGAACTGAAGATGACCATAATTTTCCTTCGAAAAGACAACGTGGCTATCAAACATCCAGCTACCAAATTCCTCATTGGAAAGTTCCTTTATCAAGATTGTATGCAAGAGACAGAGCTGTTTTGAAAGTCAATGGTTTAAAAAAAACTCTACTTGCTGTGTGTTTTTTAGATGCAAGCTTCAAACTGTCACAGTTTTGATATTGTTGATAAAGCTGGCCAGGGATTGATGCCTAGAGGGGGGTCTGAGTTGAAATTATAAGGCAAAGCTTGAATTTAATTCTCTTGGTAAGACAAGCAAAGACAGGAGACAGTACAACTCTGTTGCCATCTTACTAATGGCTGGTCTATGAGGATTACTGGTTACTAAACACCTTCATTTTCTAATTTAAAAGACATATTTATGCTCCAGTTTTCAGAAAAAATATATTTATCCCTTTGTTAGGCTTTTTCATTTAGAAAATTAACTACCAAATCGTAAGACCTAAATAGCCTACAATACCTTACTGAACTATGAGTTGATATTGCTTCAAAACTGACTGCTAACCCACTTTCAATAATTACAAAAATGAACATTGATATTTGTAAAAAAATCTTTATGTCTCTGTAAAGAGGGTTCATTAAATTCCCACTTTAGTCTCATCACCACAGAGGCTGTGAAATATGCTATTCTCCTAACTTGCTACAGATGCAAGGCACCCCAAAAAGGTCAGCATAACTAAACTATGTCTTGAGTATTCAACAGAAAAAAAACTGTAGAAAAATACTTTCTTTCTACGAAATGCAGAGTCCTAACTTTGGGATGTCAGCACATACACAATGTGAGGCAAGAAGGCAGTCTTTAATTTCAAATTCAGGCAAATTCAAACTATATACTCTGTATTAGCACAAACTGACATTCCAAATTGCTCCTCGCCATAAATGCACCTCAGAAGCAGAGCCAATTGAAATGTTTTGCATTAAATTTTGTAGTTCATGGGGTGTATTTCACTGAATTGTAAAAATATTGTGGTATCTCTTCTGGGGGTAAGATACGAGTTCAAATACTATGACCTCACCACACAACTTGGTGGGGGTTTCCTTATCTCAGCTTGTTTTCATTCCACACCACAAACGAGTGTGAGTGTGAGTACTGAGTGAAGGTTGTTATTGAACCCATACTTTCTAAATGCTGTTTTTTCCAACTCTTTCAACCTCCTATTAAAGTATAAAATTCCAGGGCAGCTTATACTTTACCACTTTCACCCACAGAGTGAGGATGGCAGAGCACTGAGAAAATCCCTCACCTTTCTTCATCTGTCTCTGAGATGAGGTGTGATCAATGTGCCAGAAGAGTCCAGTTTGGCATGAACACATGAGGTAAAAGCAGCCATACAGTATCCTGATATGTTTTGAGAGATCAAAAGCCGTTGCTGGCACTCTTTCACATATCCAATAGGAAATCCTCCCACAAAGTAGGATCCATCCACAACATCCCTTCTGTTAGTGTGACCTCAGCCAAAGCAAAGTTTTCGTGACTGGCATAACACCCAGTGACTGTACTCTTGCAGATCAGGCTTCTGTTGCTTTTGGTACTGTATAAACATACATATAAATTGCTACACATAAATAGTTTATATATAAAATAGAAAAATCTGTAGAACAGAGGGCCTATGTAGGACAGAGTTAATGTAAAATATTCTAGTTTTGAGAGCTATGAAAAGCTTATGTTTTCAGCAAATAACTCCATACCCTTAAAAGCAGAGAAACGCCAAAGTTGTTGATGCAAGCAGCTAATGATAACAATGTGATATTAAGACAACAACATAGCTTTTTTTCCATCTTACTTGACGCTGTCAACTCAGTCTTACTGTTCAGTCAGTTCATCCTATGGAATAATTTATGTGAATTGATGGAATTCCTGTGAGACTAAGCTTTTGAGGAGTGAAATTCAAGCCGTGAGAGGGAGCAGCAAAAATGCATACAACCCAGTATGGACTTATCAGTAACTTTGCAGTAGTTGACTTAATTAATGACACACATAAATTAAAGATGATAACCTAAATCACTGGGGAGGAATTTTTCCTTCATATGTGTAAATGATAATTTTATACACTTGATTCATTTTAATTCCTACTAATTTTATGTCATTTTCAGGAGCAATATATTTTATTGAAATCTCATCATTGAATTTCTGATAGATATACAAAGTCAATTATTTAAAAACAAAACAAAACAAAACAAATAAAATAAAATTCTGCTACCCATTAGTGTAGGATTTTATATCAGTTTCACTGAACCAGAACTAGCACACTCAGCCAAAAACAGCTGAGTGGAAATGATTTTCAATGTGCAAGAAGAAAAGGCTTGGTTTGTGGTTCGGGCCTGCTAATTTGGTTGGGACTTCTGTTTGTCTGTGTTTTCTCTACAAGGACTTAGAAAGG
The DNA here is from genome assembly GCA_013398055.1 of Ifrita kowaldi. Taxonomy (NCBI): domain Eukaryota; kingdom Metazoa; phylum Chordata; class Aves; order Passeriformes; family Cinclosomatidae; genus Ifrita; species Ifrita kowaldi. The sequence continues at coordinate 292,538 of VZRS01010744.1, read as the reverse complement.
TTTAGGAATGGGAAACAGAAAGTATGTTATTTAGTAATTTCTAATCCCTTCTTTCTTTTCTGTACAGGAACAAGATCTGTCACTGAGGTGGGACTGAATGCTAATCATGATTGTGTTGTGACTACCTGTTATTAGAGAATAATTTCTAAATTTTAAGATAGCCTTAAAGCACAGAATAAGATCGTGGCATAATGAGATATATTATGAGTTTAAAATAGTTCTACAAAACTACATGGAATTGACCAAATAAGGTTGGATTATGGCATACTGAATAAACAAGGAAGAAATATTTAATCAGAAAGAAAATCCTTAATTGTTATGCTATTTCTATAGCACATAACTCTAGCTACCTCAGCTGCCTCTCAGCTGCACCTACATATTAATTATAAGAAATTATTTTCTCTTGTAGAATATGAAATATTATATTCATGTAATTAATTTAATAAATAAACCCATTTGTTAATTTCTACTATACTAATGTGCGGCAACTGTGTTCAAAAGGGGGCACATACTCTTCCTTAACCTCAATTTATTTGAAAGCCCGTAGGCAACTGAAAATGTGGTTTGTGATTGATTTTTAATTGATTTTTTTTTATTCCTATTGACTGATGGGAAATAATTAAACAAATTTTGTGTTGACTGGGCAGGCATATGCTGGGAATGGAATAGAAGTGAAATATTTCATCAAAATATGAAAGTAATTTTGTTATGACCCTTGTTACACTCTAATACCTAAGTTTTTCTCATTTATTGGATGCTTTTGTAATATATTTTCTGTTACTTGTACTGTCATTATGAGTAAACATTTGCTTATCATTTTAGCTATGGCACCCTAAAATATCATACCTTAAGTTCATAACCTATGGCATTTCATAAAAAGTGCACAAACGAATGTGCCATTAAAATACATCCAGAAGTAATTTATGTTACTGGCTACACTTTTATAGGTCTTCCTTGTTCTTACTATGCAGCTTCAGCTGTTGTCTTTTTGTGTCAGTACAGGAAGGGGAGCCACCATCCTTCTTCAGATTTCAATTCATATTTTGAGACCTTTTGGCCACCAGTTCTACAATGTTCAGAAGAATATATCTTCCCTCACTTTGAAATTTTGTAAGACTGGTCCCATGTTCACACAGAAGAGAATAATTTATGTGGGAATGCGAGCTTTAAAAGCAAACACAATGTACAGTCACAATAAAGGGATGACGGAAATTGTTGCGGTGGAGATTCAGACAATTCAGCCTTTGCTACTACACTTAGCAAGCTTGTTATGGAAAGTGCAAATGGATTGCCTTGGGCATGGGTGGATGAATGATGGACTCTAGAACATCATCTGTTGCAGCAAAAGTGAAAAGCTTTGCTGCAATTCAAAGGCATCAGAACAACAGAGCTCCAGTAAATTTACTTGGTCACTACTGCTTATAATTCTCGTAGCACATTACTACTAGGATGAAATAAGTACAGTTTTAGTAATGAATTATCCTAATCTTTATCATGTCTGACACCTTCACTAAATGCTCAGTGGCAATACTGGGGACTCAGATCAGAACTGAGCTATACATGGAAGAGATAATTTTCTCCTGGAACATTTTTATTTGCCATTTCAGTAATCTTACCATGTAGGCCAATTAACAAGTTACATTCATAAAACAGTTCCTATTTTTAGAAACTTATCACCAGCATCTTGTAAATCAGTGGAAAAATTTAGCAAGATGTCAACATTAGAAACCATACAAAAATATAAAATTATGCAAGTTCATGTTAAAAAAAGAAACAAATTCATGAAATTGTAAAGTGCAAATTGTGAAAAGGGGTAATAAATATGAATAAATGGGACTTTATTACAAAGAGCAGGAGCTGAGAACTGAAATACAGAGAGAGGTATGATGTTAAATGAGAAAGTCTAGTTGAACAAAGAGACTTTTTCCTGTCCTTGTCTCTAACATATTTTTGTCCTCAAGCCATGTTAAACCCTACTACCATTGCTAGTTTGAAAGATGTGCTTTATTAAAGCTTGTGGAAAGCTTACCTTCCAAAAGTAGCTTTAGCGGAAGAATTATCTAGAAACTGTTCTGAAGTCCCTAAGTGACAAACAGTCTGGTATGCTCAGGAAGCAGTCTGTGAAAGGGCCATTTCATTTTGCCTCTAATCATCTTATTATAAACACTCTTGTTACACTATTCAAATGTTGCTAACCATTGTGTTTGTTATCCCATTTTGATAAGGGCATTATTGCTGTACATATAATCATGCTTTTGTTTGCCTTAGGATTTTGAGGTTCCTATTTAAGTAAAAGAATTTATGAAGGTTACAATTTAAAGCACTGTACTACTGTTTCTTCAAACAACAGTAATCAGTATATAGATTTAGTCCTAACAAAGGAAGACAACATTTTTCCTGTGCAAATATTCAGCCATGTTTTAACCTTGGCAATCAATACAGCATAGTAACAAAGCTGGTGTTCAAAACTTGAGATTTAAGACAACAAATATTTACTGTAGTTGCTTCAAATCTTTCAGTACACAACTGTCAATTGTATCTTTACTTTTATGCTTTACTAGTACCATTTGAAACTTCATGCTTAGTTACTCTGAAAAAACCCCTGGTTCATGTAACTTTATAGCAGACTATGCAAGCTGTACAGTCTGTACAGCTGAAAACTGCTGGTGTCATTATGATTCTTTGTATTTCTTTGCATTCTGTAATTCTAACGACATTTCACACTCTCCTTTTAATAACTTTGGGCCTCAACCTAGCATAGGTCTTGAGTTAAGTATGTGCTTAGCTTCAGCTGCACTTGTAGTACTTCAGAGGAACAACCTGCCGGGTGGAAGTTAAACACATGCTCGAAAGGCTTGGCTGGATCAGGGCCATCCATATCTGCTAATCATGCAATCCCAAGGCTACTAAGTGTCATCGAAGCTTGAGGAATTTTCCTTCTATTTGCGTCAACCTCTGCGTGCTTATTTTGTAATTATTGTTGAACAAATACTGTAGGCACAAAAGGGGGGATGTAGTTTTCTCTCTGGTGTTCACTCCTTGTGTTCATACACGAGGGTAGATTCTCCTGGGATTAAACAGATTTCTACATACGCGTATAGACACAGGTTATGGGAAAAGTGGTAGCAATGTGTTAACACTTTACTGTTTTATTTTTAGAATCAGTTTGATCTTTATATAATTTTTATTTTATACACGAAACCTCTGTAGTTTCGTATGCTTTCCTGCTGTTCTCAGACACAAGCATCACTGAAGGACATCTGCCTTTTGCTGTCAGCATTCATAAGCAGTTTCCTGCAATCATTCAATCATGCAGATACTTAGGCAATGACTAAAACATTCCAAATAGCTGTTGATTCCTGAATCAATCTAAAGCAGTTAAATAACTACCCCTAACAATTTTCAATAGTGCTTGTGTGCTTTCTCGTAAGTGTAGCTGGAAAAGGAAAAAACTTTATTGGAGAGCTAATTATAAACCAGACCCTTCATAAGAAAATTTCACCTTTATATTTTTTCAAGATATTCACTTAAGATGAAAGTCACCTTCCCAAAAATGTGGTCTGCTAGAGCTTGATCTGTCAGCAAGCCAAAGCTCTTCACGGGTCCCGCCAGCACAAGAATATACTAAAATGTCTTCCTTAGAGGTTTCACATAAAGATAAATTTTGATGAGTTTTTGGGATTGGACAAGGTGGGATTTGTGTGCTAAATGAGAAGTTTCTTTCCTTCTCTCTCCATTTGTAGTACATAGAGATGTGTAGCACGCTCATTTTCAGATACAGATAGTCAGTCTAGAGGAGTTCAGCCAGAAAGGTGCTGAGTTCTTGTGGTCCTTGCTTAACTTGGTTGAATGAGAATTACGGATTCTCCCTGGATCAAGCCCAGAGTGTAAGGAGGATTAGCAGCAACTTTTTCCAGAAGTAAGATGAAACTGATTCTTCTCTACTCTAAATGTTTGAAAGATTTACAGTAATGACATATGCCAGGCCTAAAAATCTATTCAAGTACCAGTAAATTCAGGTCCTTTTGGTGTGCTTTAAAAGTATCATGATATCAATTTCTTTTGGCAAGAACTACCTAACGGTAATCTTTTCCTGCATTCCATGAGAGTTATTAGTCAAAGTAATAGTTTATTTTTTTACCAGAAAAATAAACCATAACACACTCAGGACTGCAGTTCACTAAACCATAATTCTATTTTGTTTGACTTACAAAGTGCTCTATATTTTGAAAAATCGTTCTGTAATGGATGAAGGATTTGTGAAAAGTTCTACCCTACATTAATTTGCTAGCTCTATTGGAATTGCCACTGGATGAGACCACCAAGAATTATCTTCCAAGACTGTGCTAGTGATGAGATAGCATCATGTATAAAAGAATTCATGCTGAAAAAAACTTCAACTGCCCTGGTTAATCTTTGGTTAAAATGTGAAAGCAACACTGAGTTAAAAAGTCTTCTATAGAAATTGTAGATCCTCCAGAGAAGGGAAAGCTGAAAGAAAGGGCTGTAACAGGTTAATAAAAAGAAAAGAAATATTAATGAAATTATGTTTACAAAAGAAGATGCAAAATGTATATACTGTGTAATATAAAGTATATGGCATGCAAAACCTTCCATGTTCTTCCTTAATAATTATAGAATACACATGAAATTAATTCAGTTCTTATAGTAATTAAGTAATAAAAGCTCTAAAGAAAACACTGATATGTATTTATGGCATGTAGGTATATAACACACACCATAAAGACTATATTCCATCACCATATATATTTCTGAGAAATTTAGTAGAATGTGGTTTTTTAATTTCTCAAGAAAAGAATTGTCCATTTTTGTCCTCTGAGATATTACATCACTGTATTAACATTTTTTATTTTCAAAACCTAAATAAATAATATATACCTAAACATATATACAGAACCAAGCACTTTGAGTCTACCTCTTTAAATTAGTCTTAATAAATTCATCCTTAAGAAAATTCTTTGTCTCTTAGATAGAACAGATATGATGTGGTTGGAAATGCAACAGCAGTGGGTTTTTGGTTTTTTTCCCTGAAACACAATTTTATTTCCTGGGGAAGATGCTGTGAATTTTAAAAGCATTCACATTAAAAGACAGTACAGCCCAGTAGTCTTTAGCACACCAGTCATGAGACAGCAAGGCGCAAACTGTAATGAAAATAACAGGACATATGCAGCTTATCCTCATCTATTTCATAGGCAATATTTACAATGACCCTCCCCACAAAACTGTAGTACTATTTATGAGTGCTGAGAGGTTTTGTGGATTTTGGTTTTTTGGGTTTTTTTTTAATCTGGAAACTTTTCTACTCACTATAGTTTTTGTTTACACATGAAGTTACCTTCACAATAGCTGTTTCTCAGTAATTTTGTGTATGTATAAACAGTTACCAGATGACAATGTTCTTGATGTAAAAGTGGTTCCAGAATTCCAATGAATAAAAATTTTCTACAAAATTATGAAATCACTCCAAATATTTACTTTTATCATGCTTTGAAAACATTAAATGGTCTGTGTCCTGTTGAGAAACAAGGAAATTTTCCTTTCATTTTGGTAGAGAAATTCTATATTCCTCTGTGTTGGTCAGTGAACAATGGAAAGTTTTTGGCACTGTAGTTCTCAGAAATTCTCTTACTGATCTAGAATTGAGTTTCTCATGTCCTTATTCTCTCTGAGACAGATCTCTTTGTATGATTTGCAGTAGAGCAGAAGATAAAAAAGAGATATTCCTCTAGAAGGGGACTTTGAAATAGCATCTATTTCAAAGTACTATGAAGGTAAAATGCTCGAATAAGTTTCAGAAGGGATATATTTGTGAAAAGGAAGCAGGTGCTCTGATCACAGATATGTGAAAATTCATTGCATGGCTCTGCTATTTTTTTAACAAATGTCATTTCAACATACCTGGCGTGCAAAACACAGTGAAACACTACCTCTTCTTTTTACCCCACCAAAGACAAACAAAAACTGAACCCACTAATGTTAAAATAATGTTATTTAAATTGTGAATTGGAGCACTTGAGAGCTAGGAAATGCCAGAAGGCAAGTTATCCATGTAGTGTTATATATAGCCTCCTACAAAGCATGTTCATAATATAAGGTACGGTTTCAGAAGTACCTAGATGTCTTATGAAGCAGACTTTTAATGACACTCTGAAGACTGTTGGATTTCTGGGTTGATAAAAGCGTCATCAACAATACTCATACTGCATTTTTTCAATAAGCCTATGCCATTATGCAGGGCCCAAAATTCGTATCAGGTCATATGAAGCCAGTTGTGATCCACACAGACCTTCCTTTGTAGTATGTGAATCCTTTGCAAAAGAATATGCTCAGTATCCTGGTTATCATAGTACTGCAAATAAATAAAAATCACTTTTTCACTGGCTGAAGGTATCACAGCTTGTGGAACATACTTAGTGTACTGCAGGTTCAATTTCATCCAGAGAAATTTCTAAATTTTAACATTTTCAGGTTTTATGCGATTGCTTTGTTTCTCCTCTCTTTGTTTTCTACTTTAAGCTGTTTCTTTGAACAAAAAACAACATTAATTGGAGCCAGTAAAGCAGCAGTAGTATGGCTACAGTTTTGTGGGTTTGGGTTTTTTTTATAACAGTGAGGCTAGCTCAACACCAGCAATTTTTATGATGTTAGCTCTGTTGCAAAAAGATTTCACACTCCTCTAACTATATTGGGCTTTTTCTTCTCTACACCTCTATTCTTGAAGAAAATTGACTGCCTGCTGTTTAGCAGAGGATTAAAAATTCACTGCCACTGCTAGAACTGCAGTGAACACAAGTGTTTAGATTTGCCTAGACCAGAATTACGTGTTCTGGCATGGTTTTCAGAGGTAAGCGCAGAAACCCCAGTCCTGGTCTGCTTTCCAGCAACACCAAGAGAATGTCAGATACATACTTTAATTACTCATTATTTTGAAAATGTTATTGTTATTCACAATTATTCAGCACAGCTTGAGACGCCTTCTGCTCTGTAAGTCTGAGTACCACTGTGGAATCAGACTGAAGGCTCCATTAATGCTTGGATAAACTGTTCAAAGGGATGGTGGATTCAGGTAGTTTGCTTCACAATATGAAACAAACCATCTGATATTTGTCTGTCCCTTGTTAAAATTCTGTTCAGTCACTTTTCTTTCAACCTCTCATCTCAGCTGCTTGAGTATGCTTGGCAGGAACTGTGACAAACACTGACAAAATTTCAATAAAGTATGACTGAATCATAAAAGAGATGAAAGAATGAAGTTGTACCTTGTGAAGCATATATTTGAATGTAAAAGGAACAAGCTTGCCTCTTGTATCACTCAAATTATTTTAAAATACATTCAGCCAGGATCACCTATGGTTCAAAAAAAAATGAAAGGTTGAAAGAAGGCTGCATCTGAAAACTTTGCTTCAGCTGCTTAATGAAATTATCTTTTCTGAAGAGCCTTTTTTGAAAACTTCGTCATTTAGAATTTTATGATCATTTTCCTTATTAATAAATGCGAATACTTCAGTGGCTGGGGAGTTTTGTTTCTGACTTACTTGAGGAGAGAGGGACTCAGCTATGCTGGATGATTATTGGAAACATAACCTCTATGTCCTGTTTCCTGAAGCCAAATAATTAGATGCAGACAAATATTTCCTTGGATATATCAGTTTCAGAATGCAAAAATCTTTGCCTCAGTGTAGTGCAAATGGTGCTCTGCCAGGATTTTATATTTATATGTCATTTTCCCAACACTTTTAGCCAAATATGTGCAAAGGCTATCATGGTTCTGTGGTATTTGGGCAGCATTGCAAACTTTGACAGTTCCATGGAGGTTAAGCCAGTGTGAAAGTGGAGCAACAGAATGAATCAGGTCTTGGAATATATATGTGCAATAGACAAAACTCACATGAGCACTGGAGTTGAATTAACTCATCTTATTTAAGATCTCCACAGAGCTGCTAGGACCAGTCTGGACATTGCTGTGATGGTCATATTCTTGTGCACGGGATATTTTTGCCTTTCCTTTTTCCTTTTGTCTCCCACTGACAGTCTAGCACTCACAGAAAGGTCAAATGGAAAGTCACTTAGCTTCTGGAAAATAGTGTTTTCCAGATACTCAGACATCATATTTTTATTTTTGCCTATGACCTTATATTTTTTAAATTGTGCAGGCTTAAGACTACTTCTGAATTCAACCCCATCCTCAAATAAGCTATATTCAACTGTTTAAAGAAAATGCTTTTACATTGTCCTGATTCAAGTCTAGTTAAAAAGGTAAGTTCTGTGAAAAAATGTACAAGAGTTACAAACATGTATTTTCTCAAAATTAACAATGAGTAGACATTTTTGCAGTAAAAAAATACTCTAAAAAACGTCTTTAGTTTGGGCTAAACAGTGCAGGTCTTAAGCTAAGATCTGTCTAGCTGGCCATTCAGTGTGACAGAGATGTGATTAATACAGATCTAGGTGAATAGCTGGAGCAAATAACATTTACAGTGAAAAAAGGAAGGTGGTACATAAACTTGACATTCAGTTATGTCTTGAATTTATGGATCTTATGTCTCTTCTTGATCCCTTGATCTTATGCTTCAACAGGTATAGGTTTGATTTTCCATCTTATTATGTTTTGAAAATAACAGTAAATAATGCAAATAATAAAGAAATAGATTTGGTACTGTATGTTTCCAAAATTTAACCTTGAAAGCAAGAATCTTTTTTTTTTTTTTCATTCTTCCTACAGAGAATAAACTTTCAGGTGACTTAAAAACTTTTATTTAAAGGAGTGTGCTGTACATTGCTCATCAACCACTTGGATACTATAAATCCATGTTTAATGTATTTCATGCTCTCCAGCAGAAACTTACTCAAAAAGGAGCATGAGTCAATCAGTCATATGTGTCATACATGAGAGGTTTGAGATCCTACCTCGGACGTTTTAGTGGCTGGTGCATAAGACACTTTCTTACATTTTCAGTGCACATTTTGTTGCAAAGATGTTCGGCTTTGTTCATCAGCATCTGTCAGCCTCCAAGTCCTCAGAGCATTTTATTTTAAAGTATTATTTTATGATATCAAAATCATTGTGTTATTTTAGATTATGCCAAGAGGTGACAGGATGTCAACAGATGGAATAGTATAGTGCCAACTCAAAAGCCAAAATAAAAAGGCTGATATAGATTGTAATTTTTGTTAAATATATTTGAACTGATCATTATGGACCACAACATGAGGACTCAAGAAATCACACATTTTCTCCCCTATTGCAATCTAATGTAAATCTGAACAGTAGCATGTTATTATGTCTCACATGGTGAACTGGAACAGGGAGGAGAATACTCTAATAAGCTTCAGGGAAATTACAAGTCAGCATACACCTGTCTTCAACCAGTGGTATGGCCTCACTACAGACAATTTGCTGTAAACATTAACAAGGAAGTGCTGATACATTGCAATAAAAAGTTGTGAATAAGACAAAGTCAAATAATATATTTTGATGCCCTGTTCTTAAATTAAAATTTCAAAAATGGAAGCTACCTAGCATCATCTAGCAGTAATGGGGACATCACCAGGAAGCCTCAAATGACTCAGCTGTTGTAAACAAAGAGTAGTCATGACCTGTAAAAGTAGAAAAGGCAGATACTTATCTGAAAAACACTTTAGACACCATAATTAAAGCTGAAGGCAGGAACAAACACATAATAGAAATAAACATGTAGGTACTTTGTTTTCTCTACAGGTAATTGAAGGTACATCCAAAGTAAACCAACCTAGCAATGCTTTAAGAAGGCAAGTGACTCTTTTCTCATCAGCTCATCTTCATACCCCACAACTTTTTTTGCAGTAGTCACATAAGAGGACCTCCTGATTAGGTGAAATGACCGTCTCTGAGTTTGCTGGTGCTTCAAAATATTTGCTGTGTGACAGGTTGCTTTGGTCCTCTTCCATTCTTCATAGTTCTGGGGAAAAAACAAACAAACAAACAAAAACTTTATAGTTGTGAAAAGCCAAATAAAAAAATGTGAGAATTTTCCCCAATGTGTCAGCAAAATTGTTTGCAGAGGGTAATTTGCACAGGAAGACTCTTAGACTCTTATAGCTCAATGTGTTTTCTTAATCATATTAATGTGGAAACATAGAAGTTCATAAAGCAATTCATACTCCATTAGAAATGAAATCCACATGAGAAAGCTAAATTCTGAGGCACTTAGTCTTTTAACAAAATCTTTATCTGACAGTCTCCTATTGAAATCAAAGGAAATGCACTGGAGTAAAGCATTTAGGCTTTATTCAATAGAACAAACTAATCTGAACACACTGTTACCACAAAGACTAATTACATAATATCACATAATCCATATTTTTTCATTTTAAATCCATATAAGCACATATATCTTTTGTATAATATCTATAGAGAAAGATGTTTCTAAAACTGTGCACCTACAAATTGTTACTGGAACTAAATGCCAAATATCAATAAGACAAAAAACACCCTTACCTTTTTTTATCTTAGAGTATTTTTTCCCTACTATTTCTTTGAGAAAGTCAGACATTTCTCATCAAATATCTGGGGCCTTTACGCGGATGAGGGAGCATAAAGCCCAGGGAAGTTGTGTCACCATCACTGGAGATATGTAAAAGACATCTAGATGTGGTGGTTAGGGAAATTCAGGGTTTAGTAGTGGTCTTGGAATTGCTGGGCTAATAACGGGACTTGATGATCTTAAAAGCCTTTCCAGCCTAAATGATTCTATGATTCTATAACCAAAAATAGATTCCAAAAAGGTAACATTTTAAATGAATTTTTGGTTCTGGGTCCTTTTGCTTGGCTGGATTCCAGCCCTGGGAGTTGTCTGCCTTGGACATTGATGGTGATTTGTCTCCACACTTAGCCAGATGGAAAAAGGGACAATCCCACCACATGCTGGATTTTTAGGTGAGGGTGTCCCAGGAGCATGTGGTAGCATGCCTCCTCTGAGACCTTCTCTCCCAAAGCACACACGTGACATCTAGAGATCTTTCGTATATGGTAGCAGTATCCAGAGCCTACAGTGGATCAGTGCAGGTCTCCCATGTGGCTGAACCTTGTAAGCTTTTTTTTAACCCTCCAAAAGAACCCAGAATGCTCAAGATTCAACAGATATTTTACAGTGTGTTCATTTTTTAAATTATAAGAAATTATTGTCTGCATAAAATATGTATATTTTCTGCATATGTATGTAATATGTATGTATAGAAAAACTTCCCTGAGAAGCTGTATATGGGCAAAAAAAAATTCCTAGTGTTGTTGTTTAGGAATGGTATTCCCCAATTTAGTGTTCCCACTGAAAAACTCCAAACCATGCACTGTTTTCTCACTCCCCCACTCCCTTCCCCTTCTCCTGAAGTGGGCTGGAGATGGGAGTTGGAGGCACAAAATGTAAAGATTACAGGTTGAAATAGGAACAATTTACTGGAAACAGCAATGAAATAAGAAAGAACAGTACAGTGACCATACAAATGAAAAAGTGTACAAGAAATGGGAACGAATGACACGTGACAGAACCATCAACACACAAACCATCTCCACAATACCTCTGACCAGAAGAGAATCCCTTCCCTCAGCTCAGGTAGAACAGAATAAATGCTACTACTGGCTATTGTAAAAATTAACCCTGTCTTGGCCAGAACTACAACACCTAGTTATACACACACCTCTGTGAACCCTGCAGGCTTTCCAGCACAAATTCAGTTTTTCAGTGATCACACATAGTATAATTTCTTTGAAAGAAAAAACAGAAAACAAATTAAAAATAAACCACAGTATTAGTTGTGCTTCATGCATATGGTGTACATTTTTGAAAAGGGATTGTCACAAACTTCGACTGAGAAAGTTTGCTTGACTGTTCCATATATGTAAATGCAATATATAACCAAAGCATTTGTCCAATTTTATCTACAAGAAAGAACAAGAAGAGAATTAGCAAAGCAGAGATTTGCTCACCAGCTTGGACAGCATAGATTTTATTGGCAATTAGAGAAATAGGCCCTTGGAATGTGGCTTCTCCCCTGTTGTGGCTTATCTTCACATAGCAACAAAGCATGAACAAAGCTGTTCAATTAAAGGAATGTACATTAAAAAATACAATAACTGATTTGCCTCATCCCAGTGATTTGGGATTGATGTCTTGTACCTTTTAATAGCCCAGCTTGATTATTCAGTCCTCATTGGGTCCCTTGCCAGTCATCAGGCTTTTCCAGCTGCAGATTGTGGTCATTTACAGTTTTATAGACACTGGAGAGGTCTGTCTGAAGGATAAGAAAACACAAATTAGCCTTTGCAGATTGACCTCAGTCAATGCTGTCTTTGTGCTACAATATCCTCATTCAAACTGTTGGATATATCACTTTGGGCATGTTGTGTCAAAGAATTATACAGCAAATGACTAGAAGGATGGTTTCCCTTTGTGTGTTATTGTGTTTTTGAAGCTTTTGAGGACTTCTGAACTTCTTTGAAAAGCGACGCTGTATGTATATGTTGCAAAAGGGAGTGGTAGCCAAGCTGAGAATTTTAGGTCAGTCATTCTGAAAAGAAATAAGAAAACGCAAATACTGTCTTCAATAGCTGCCAAAGCAGAAAGGGAAAGGCTGCTTTCTGCAATTTTTCTCCCTCTAAATGAAACTCCGATTGGGCAGAAGATATGTTTTTGGTAATTTCCTAAACTGCATGCTTTGCAGAGTAATCAGAAAATCTTTTATTTGATTCTCCAAAATTTATTAATTTTATATATATATATAAAAGAGGGTTTTAACATAATGGTGGAAAAAATATTAGTATGTTCATGCCTCCAGTGTTTAAACACATTCAGTGAGAACTTTTCTAAATTTTGGTGTCTTTTTAATTTGAGATTTCACAATCTGAATACCATTCTTTGTTCATTAGTCACGCATATCATTTGAAGAAGTCAAAGGGATACTTCTTGATCTCTGAAAAATCGCAAAAATGTGAGCTCCATTTGTGAATGGTGTGTACAGAAAGAACATTTCACTGAATACAGCACATTTTAAATTCAATATGCATAGCTTGAGAATTTCAAACTTTTTCTCAAAAAAATTGCCCAAACGTGGCATTCATTAACTAAATAATTCATTACAACCTATTCACTCAGCTTTATTATTAATAAAATTTCTTTGAAATAGTTGAAAATCCCATGGATTTTAAATTAGTTAGAATCTGAAATTTTTAGAAGTGACGGCATTTCTGTTCCTACTTGACAGTGTTGATAGTGTCTTTTTCTGGTAGAATCAAAGAAATTATTCTTTCCTCTTAAAGTAGTGACACTCATAGCAAACCCCCAAAATATTTGCTCTTCTACAGTATTAGCCCAAATGTTCAACATATTTTGCAGACTGGATCTGACAATCAGTTCTGTTTTCTTTGAACCATCTCCCTTTTCCTGTCTCGTAATAAAAAGGGAACATTTGGCAGAGGGGGAATGCTCATTTGACATGGGCTGGTTCATTTTATCCAAAATGTATTAAGTCAGTCAAGATAGTTTCTAGAAAGCACTATTTGCAAACATATACTTACATCTACTTAATTAGCTTTAAATTATGTTCATTTTGTGGAGTGTAATCAAGATGTCATTTCTGTTACCAGAATATTTTTCTCCTTAAAAAAATTTTACAGAGAAGCGTAAAGTTAAATGCTGCTGTTAGGGATGTTTTTCTCAATTGGGATGTAACAACAGACATGGCCCAGACTTTCCTTGTTTTGTCCAACTCCTGACTCTGCATATGAAAACCATATATCTCCCTGGAAGAGGGCTTGGCAAGAGCATTTTTGTCATATGTGGGTTTCTATTCTGATGGAAAGTCAGAAAGCTGAATTTTTCACTCTTTTCACAAAAGATTGCTACTAATGTTTCATGCTAATATGTAAGTATAAAGACTAAATTAATTGAATTAATTGTATTGAAAATCTTTCACCCTTTGCTTCTAATGCATTTCCTTTATTAGGTTTGAATGTCCAGTAGTATTGGTACCAAAACCCCTAGTGACTTTGTCTACGTGGAGCAAAACCACTTCTTCTTTAGAGAGTTTTTGTTTTCTTATCTGGATTGTCCCCTTTATGTGAAGAGAAATCCCATAATTTGGCAAAGTTCTGTCCATTTATTGAGTGGCTTCCTGGCATCACAAATTAGAATGCACCATCAAATGAGGAGGGTGGGAACATTAAGAAACAGAAAATGTGAAAGCAGAGGATAAAGTGGCAACGCTAAAGAGATCTTTAACATTCCTATAAGTTGCACCAAGTTTAATATACAATCAGTGTGGTCATTCAAGAAAATGAGTAAGACAGGCAACCATATGCTGTTACGTGAAACTTCTTCTTTCACTGACTTCACAATCTCTACTATTAATTTTATGATCAGATATGGGATTTTGATATCTGTAGATAAAAGCACATCTTTATAGCTATTTTTTAAAAGTATATTTAAATAAAAATATATCTATTTTATGACTGCTAGCATGTTCCCTCGGTTGATTTTAAAGCAAAGTCATAATTTCAACAAAAGTTGGACAGCATGAAATGTGAGTAACTGTATTTTATAAGACAAATTTCTATACATATAATAGAAAAGGAAGGAAAGAAGGAAGGAAAAAAGAGAAAAAGAGAAGCAACAGAGACAGGTTAATCATCTGAAAGGAAAATTACAGAAATGCTAGGGAGATTTTAGTGCTTCTTCTAGTGACTGGCATTAGTATTTAATGATGGATTGAGTTGGACTCTGATGTGTAAATGTATGCTTTCAAGGCTTTATGTATCCATTAATATAAAACTGCAATATGCCTATAATATCACAAATGTGTATGCAAATAAAGGTGATATTTTTGGACATTAAAAAATTCTAACTTTTTATTCTGAAGGATGTAATTTAACATTTAGACCCTAATTTTGCCTCCTCTTCCATTGTTAAGCATTTTGTATCAGAAATGAGAGACACTGGCAAGGATAAAACAAAGCAGCAACAATTAATCTGCAAAGGGAAGAGTCATCTTTTTTTGTTCTCTCAAACACGATGTACAAATGCATAATATTCTTCTGTTAGAAATTCTGATGCAGTAAGAAACATAAAAAGTATTGAACAGTAACAACCAACGTTTTACACCAGATATTCCTATGAAATCCTGTTCTCATTTCACATTTTTCTGTTCAGTTTGACAAACTATAATACAGCACTCAGCTCCTCTTTCCCTCAGGTGGGGATACAATTTCTGCTAAAATAATTTAACAATTAAATTTGGCTGATACTGTAAAAATGTTGGCCAAGACATTAATACAACTATTTTAAATTTAAATGGCCTTTTTTGAGTAGATTTAGTAATGAAAGCTATACATTCAAGCACCCTGAATAATAATTTGAAGTCTTCACTACTGATTTTTTTTTTGCAGCCAGGTTTTTTCCTGCAAGCTTCTGAGGCAGTGAGAGCACCAAGAAACATCTCTGTTGATATATTCTGTATTAAAACAAGCAATTTCAATTAAGTCGAATCTGTTATTTTTTCTGTATTGCACTTCTGTAGTATTTTTATATACTATCTTAAAAATGTATAAAAGAATAGGACAATGGAGAATATAGGCCTGTGTATGAAAACTCTTAACTACTTCTATTTAAAAGCCTTGAAAACAAGCAATTTCTTTATCTACCATGGGTTTTGTGCTGGTACTGTAAGCTGTTGTTGTAATTAAGTTATTTCCTACAGGTTTTAGAAAAAGATTAAAGTAAGACCAGGTTAGGAGTGAGAAATTCTGTCTTATTAATGAGTTTTAGGCAAGTTATATCGAAAACAGTAGTTTCTGCTGTTATTTGCATAACATATGTTGTAGCTTGCTAAGCGTCTTACATGGAGCTCAGCCTGAATGTAATTGAGGCAGTAGTTTGCAGCAAATAAAAGTTCCAAATCAACAATTTGTGTCTCTGCTTTAAAAAATAAAATCATTAACATTCTTAACACTTGAAAGTTCAGAGAGAAACTGATAGGCACTGAACTGCTGATGGAGAGTGGGATGGTGTTGCTGTCGATATTCCTTTTGTACAGCAGAAATATAACATACCAGCAACAGCTGACTGATACAGTCATTATGGGCAAATTACACCTTGGGAACCAAAAAGTCACTTAAAATTCCAGGCAAAATCTATCATGGATTTTTAGGACTGCCTAGCCCTATCATATACGAAATCACTGGACTCTTAGGATGAAAAACTTCTGGATTACGTGTACAGAAACATTTAGATGGGCATACAACCCTCACCTAAAACATTTTTGCTGTCTAGAAATAGAAAATTGACACACTTTGTAAGGTGTAATTTTGTGCTAATTCTATTGAATGGGACACAGGTAGTCCTGGATAGATCTTAGGTCCTATTTGGATGTGAACCTGCACTAAACTCCCTTGCTGAGAGCACCTCCTTCACCAAGGGATGTCTTCTCCTGGAAGGCCAGAAAAGGCATTGATGGAAGTATAAGAAACATGAGTTCCACTAGAGATGATGCAAGATGATGCTGGACTCAGCCCCACAGACATCAGAACACTGTCCTGAAAAGTGAGAGCACAAAGGTTTTGGCTTCCTACTCCCAGAGATTTTAAAATTTTATTCAATGATATGCTAAGGATAAATCCACATACATTCAAAGAAGCAGTGTCTGGGACAACAAAGCACCATAATCAAAACAGAACTGGTATGAGAAAGAGCACATGCAGAATGGACATGTATACGGAACCGAGCCCAAGTTTACAAACAGTAACATTCAAGAAGAGTGACTGACTTTTGATTTTCAAGGCTTTAAGTGGACCTCTTGGAGTGTTATGTGACCTCACAAAATGCAGGTAGGGAATGAAATGTATTTACTTAACACTGTGTTCTCCTGGAAGTCACCACTCTGCTTTTAAAAGGACAAAAAGAACATGGAGCTTGTTCCCTAGGTTTGTAGAGACCCTTAATACTACATGCACCTCAAAGGGTTTGGTCATCACAACCTGTGATACTTGATAGTTGTTCTCTTATGTGCTCACACATTAAAAATCTAGTCTGGATGGAAAATTCTATCCATTTTTATTTTTCCCACTTCATTTGGCCAGTGCAAGGACAGGTGTACTTAGAAACATATTTTTCAGGCAAAGGAAAAAAGATCCTGGCAGTGATCAACTTCCTCATTAATCTTGAATGAGGGCAGTGACTGGCAAGAAGGGAAAACAGACTTCAGTTGCCTCAGCCACTTCCCTTACTCCTGTTAAGCTCCTCTGCAGGGCAGAATGAGCCCTGAGACCACTGGACATTTCTGTCTTCTGGTCCACATACAAATGCACAGCCTTTCATCCAAACAAGAAAAACATTTCTAAGTTGTGGGGTTGTGACGTGTTATTTAACAGAAATACAGGAAAGCAATAAAAAAATTGAGTGTCTGTTTCTCAAATGAATATAATTTATATATGTCCCTTTTCCAGTTTATGTGTATGTGGCACATCCACCTTGGTCAAACTTGGTGGAATTTTATCCTGAGTTGTTGATATCTTACATGTCATAATATAATTCCTTTGTGATCTCTACCGACTATCCACCCATGGATTTAGCTGGATTGTGGTGGCCTTACATTTACAGCATCCATTTCGAGTCCTTTGAAATGTTATTATTAACTAAGATGACATAACAGTATGTGGTTTGCTAGAGAACATATGTACAATACCTATGGAAGAGTGTCCTGGGGGCCAGGGGCCAGGCTGCCTTCTCAGCTTTGTTGTTATTACTCTGGAAAACTGTCCTTAAATGGCTGAGTTGATGATGATAGGTCATTAGTTGTTGATGTCCCTTAGAAACCCTGGTTTGGCTGATTTTGGTATTAATACAGTCAGGAATCCCTTCACTATGTCTGTTATCATTCCTGATGCCAGCCATAGATCAAAAATTTCCATGGTCTGGGAATATTTGGGGTCCATTTTACTAAAGTCCCTCAAAGTAATCCCATCTGGCCCTGGAGCAGAGCTGTTACTCATCTCTTTGATGTTTTTGGAAATTTCCTTAGCTGTGATTACGGTTCAGAAGGTGTTGTCAGCTTGGCCGATCAGTTGTAATCCACCAAGGCCTTTGACAATTCCATGTGATTCCCATCTTGATTTGAACATGGAATGTAGGAACTTCATCAGGTGGTATTTCACATTTTATGGATTCTATATCATCCAGAATGATTCCTCCTAATTTCCCCCATCCAAGCAGAACAGCCACTGGTGCGGTAGCTGTTGCCCCATTTTGACAGCCCTCTTCTTCATCCACTCTGCCTGTATATTACACCAAGAGTGACTCTGCATTAGGCAGGGATATGGAAAAAATAAAATATTGTCATAAAGAATTTCTCATTATTTACTTCCATTTATCTTGTATCAACAGCTAAAGAACAATGTCATACAATTAACCTTAATAAAATTATTCGTTCCTGATTTAGCATACTGTTCTAAGTATGTATATTCAAAGGTAACACCCAGTTGTTTCCCAAACTCCTTAAAAATACCTTCTGATGTCAGACTTTCCATATAACATTTTATTTTAACTTCAAACTGAAAATTCAGGTTGATATTAAGGGATGGTTCTAGAAATCAGAAATAATAAAAAAAAACCACCACATACAAATTGTAAGACTGATTCTATGGAATGCCCAGATGGAGCTAAGGCTGAGAAAGAATTTTCTTTATAAGAAGTATGGAATTCCTCAGGTTAAATTATCCAGGAAATTATGACAAAAATCCAATCATTAAATAATCTTACACCTCCAATGTTACTTAAGGGTTCCTGAACAATTGTTAAAGTTATTAATACATGAGCTATTCAGGAAAAATGAGGTTTTTTTCTTATACTAACCATATAAATATTCAAATCATAATACAGTGGAAACAGGAATTAGTAGTTTGAGCAGTATGCATGTAAGTCCTAATTAAGTAAGTATCATTGTTTAAGTGGGCTTCATGACTTCAGTATCAGTAAAGTTAAAGTATGTATTGGTAGACATCCAAATGACAAAAGCTGTGTCTCCAGTACAGGAAAGTTATGATGCTAAAAGCTTTTTAACAAATGTTAAAAAATTGCAGTAATTTAAACATGCTTCAAATTAAGCAAAAATTTTGATGTTAACCTCAACACCGATTAATCGTATGGCTAAGGTTTGTGTGATTGCCTAAAACTGTTGCCATGAGTACCTGCACAAATTTGTCACTATAAACATCTACAGGATTTTTTCAAATGGATCTTTGCATAATGCACAGCAAACAGATCATGTAGTGCATGAAAATTATTAGATATTAGATATTTGAAAAATTGCAGTCAGAATTCAGGATTTAAGATATTCATATTCTAATCTTTTCAAGATTTAATTCATATATGATCCTAAAATTTATTTCTAGATTATCCATATATATTTACTAGCTGAAGATATAAAAGTCTTCATTTCTGCAAACTGTAATCTGGTAAATATTCAGTAGTAGACCATTTGGAAAAGAAAACTGCTTTTAGTAGAGGAACGTGAAGTAATATCATAATATGATGTTCAGATTTTAAAGCTATAGGTTTATTTTTAAGCAGTCTAGAGCTGCTGTTATTCTAACACATTTAAATTAAATGCTGAAGACTTAGAAATATTGTAAACTAAACTAAACAAAAGAAAAGAGATACAGGCACACAAATCAAAAGCAAAAAAAATTTCCATATGTTCATCAGATAAGATCTCTGAATTCAAACATGACCCCAGACTGCTGCTGGTGTTCTTCTGGGTTATCTGGGATTAGTAGGTGTAAATACCATCTGCAGATTTTACTGCCTGGACTTCTTGAACTTCCACACTTCCACAGCTAAAAATCAGACATAAAAATTTTAGGAATAATCCAAAATGATCAGAGGAATTTTTAAGCTTAAAAAAATTAAATACTTAATAAGACAAATATATTTCAATTCCATAAGCGTCTTGGATAGGAGGCTTACATTTTTATCCCTTTTGCTATATTTTTGCAAGGACATTAAAGAAAATCAGTAGCAATTAATTACATTAGGAGGAATATTGCTCTCAATTACACCAATGTAAAATAAGTGCAACTGTGCTGATATCAGAATTGTTAGTCAAACCTTCATGGGCTTCACTGTGAGCACACCTGGACTAATTTTCTTCAGTATGCTATCATTAAAGGCAAACACACGGTGTCTTGAATGTGGACACTGACAAACATTTACTGTGAGTTGATTTACCTCCCATTTGAAAGTACTGATTTGGAGAAGTGTATGTGTATTAATAGTAGCTCTGAGATAATATATTTCAAGATATAGATATTTTTAGAAAAAAAAAAAGAACCTGCAAGTTTTCTTTCAAAGTACCTTGACTTCCTTTTATACATTTAATTGATTTTTATAGCATCTACTTTTTTATTTTTTAGATAGTGATATTCAAGGTGGCATGCGCACCCTTCTGCATGCCCAGCTAGGAATTTGAACAGGTGTTTATGCACAAAATTCTCAAATAATTGTCTCTAAACTCTTTGCATCTATTCACACATGTAAGGGATGAATTAACTGTAATCAATAGTTTTCAGACAACATTTCAGAAAAATGATTTAATGAATAATCCACTGAATCACTGAAAACAGAACCATAATATAAAAATAAATAAAAATTTAATTTTATAAATTAATTTTTAAAATAAAAATATAAAAATAAATTGTTAATAAAAATATTCACCTGATCAGATACTTTGTAGTGAAATAAATTGTCCAATCCTTTTCTTGGAATGCTGATAACATCCGAATTCCTCTCCATAGTCTTCTACCATTTCAAGTAGAAAAGAATGAAATGAATGCAGTTGACTGTAAAAACACATTGAATGAGGAAAAACTCTAAGCTGCTGAATAAAGGTATTGGAAACTAAGGTGGCTAGGAAACTAACCTGGCAGACAAAAAGACCTGATTTTAAGACTCTAAGTTACTCAGATAGGTCATCCAAGCAAGGCTTAAAATCTAAGGTTGCTTCTTTTTCTTAGTTATTCCCACATCCTTGAAAGTGGCTGATCAGGTCTATGGAATGTGAGGCACCACACATGAATATACCGAATGTCACAGCTCACTCTCTGGAGGTTCATGAAGCTTCTGTGCTCAGGGGGCTACCATTTGGCACACAGGAATAGTATGGCTTTGACTGCACTTGGTCGTTCACGCCCTAATGGAAGATACTACTTCTGATGAGTGGAGGACACCAAATATTGGGGAATCATTATCAAGGAGCTTTAGCAGACAATTGCAAAAAATCTTTGCTGGCAGAGGAATTCAATGAATACCATGGAACAAAAAATTTTCAACAAACTGCTTCTGTATTCAAGACTAAGTTCTTTGACCCAGGAAAACTTCTACAGCGTGCAAAAGAGGCAGATACTAAATTAAGAGAACCAATAACTTAATTCACTCCAAGCAGTGCTGTAATGTCTTCAATGAAACAGTACAAGAGCACATCCATGCCAGTCGGAGTATTTGGTCTTGGCAAGCAAACTGTCTGGTTAGTCTTCTCACAAGTATCAGACTATCTTCATCAGCAGGAAATCCAGTGAGTGACAAAGAATATCAAAGGGTATTATTTGTTAAAGCTAGTGGCCTTGGTGTAGATGTCATTGCCTGTGAGTTCAAGCTCTAAGCACATAAGACAAGATATTCCAAGTCTCTGATGGGCATGAGCTCATATTAACATGAACTATTCACTCAAACTTTTTTGTTATTGCTAGTGATGGCAAAGAGATTAAGTTAGCACATGAACACTAAAGTTGCACCTATATTTTGCTGGGTAGTCCTCCAAAGTCTACATGTGAGGCAGGGCATTTGTAAATATACTTTCTTAACAAGATAGGAATCCTGCTAATATCAGGTAAAATTATATAACTTTGCTTACACAATATCTCTGTTGGCATATTGTCTCTCCTTGAATTCTCTTTCCTTCTGTTAGTAAATTTTGAGCAAGGGGATATTGAAGGAGTTGAGTGTGACTCCTTCTTTGCAGATGATGGTCATAACATAAAAGTGAAGACTCTCCTGCTTCATTCTAGATTTTTTTCACAGTACTTCCACTGAAAAAGAAGCAGCAGAAAAACATGCAGTTTTGTTGAACCCAAAGTGATTTTTTGAAACATACAGGATTTACATAAAGCTTTCAAAATATGAGCACTTGCACTGACAAAGAGAAACATTAAAATACCTATTTGCCATTACAGAATTGCTTTTCAGCATATTCAGAAGTTTTAATAAAAGTTCATACTCTGATATACACAGGGAAGTATTATAAGTGGACCACTAATGCTTGCTTTATTCACAGTGTTATGAACAGTCCATTTCAAGTGTGCTGAGACTGTAGGAATCAGAAAAGACAAAGTGACATTGCTACAAGACCACACTCTATGTCGGGATGCTTGCAGTTCTTCTTCATATCACGTTTGAATCCAAATCCTTCCCCCTCAGCATTAAAATCCCACAGCTGCTTCACTGCAGCTCCTGTAGAGTGGTAGGGTAGGCAAGTTCTCTCAGTAGCTCAGCAGGGAAGGAACTATTTTTGCACAACCAATTTGGATGAAAAAACATTCAAAACTGAGATGTCTACTACATAGCCTGACAACAGGGAAGGTATTACATTTCCTTGAGAACAGAGAATTTGATCAGCTGCCTTCACAGAAGGAACAAGAGTGGTTTTAATTGTTCAGTGTCCTGGAAGCTTCTCCCTGCTGGGAAGTGTGCTACCAAATCCCCATAACACCAAAAATACAAATAGCTCCATGTATCTGTCTATATTATTGAACATGCCTGTTTCCATGTGTAAGAGAGCACCAGTTCCCCACCAGGAGCTTAAAACATATTAAGAATATAATTACAGCCAACCCTATCAGAGAAGTTTTTTTTATTTTATTTTGCTTTGCAGAAACAATCTCCACATCTGGATTAAAAAGTTCACTATCACTGTTAGCATCACAAATTAAAAGTAAGTTATAAAAATTTAGTGGTTAAGTTACGTTTTCTTGGACAATTTCTGAACCACAGAAAGGCTCCCTGCAAAGAGACAAGCATCCAGACTTCAGACTGCCTGTGTGATAACCCTCCATCACCAGTCAGCAGAGCCAGGATCCCTTTTTCTCTCTGCCTTAAATGGATATTGGATTCTCATCTGTGCAGTGACATTATTTTAATTACTTTGATGTAAGAAATTGCAGATGATTTTACTATTAATCTATTACTGTATCTCAAACAAGATTTGGAAAAGGGAAGGTTTTCAAGAGCAAAAGTCGTCAGTCCAGTAACACAGAACAAGAGAGACAATTTTAGCCATTCATTAAAATCATGCAAGAAAATTAAAAAATAAGGCAAACAATTGAAATATACACTTTTAAAATAGAGCTTTGAAAATATTTCTGCCTTTCCTTTTAGCAATGCAATTTCTTATATGGGGAAAAGTAACTTTTCAATGCTATTAATGTCAAATTTAAGAGCTAATTCTCCTGGAGTTCTCTGAGAATCAAAATAATATCTAGCAGATTGTAGGCACTATTGAAGTATTTTAGGTTGGAACTCTCTGGTTGTTTTGATTGGTTTTGCAAGCATTGGTTGGAAGCCAGTGATTTTCAGTCCCTCTTTCAGCAGGAGGTGAAGATCTTGCAGAAGAAACTGAGAACCCCTTAATGAGATCCACAAAAGTGTTTTTCTTGCTGAAACTACTTAAGTGAGTCATTATCTACCCTGATGCATAATGTAATATGTGTGTTGCTGAAGTACAGGACTAGGAGTTGGAGTAAAAAGGATTAAGGTGAACATATATCATACTTTTCAGGGTTTACCAAATAATTTGTGACTCTTTAAAGAGTTTTACAAGGTTAAACAAAAGCTGTACTGTATATTATTGCCTCAAACAATTACATCGCTCCTTTAGAAATGTTTATACTCCATGCCACTTTACGGTGTCATTGTCAAAAGAAGTGGAAGAAAGCAATCAATAGATGTTAGAAACTACACAGCATAAAAGCCTGAGGAAAATAAAGTTCACAGGTGCATTGACTGCAACACTGTTGCTGTAACAATGTGGGGTTTAGTCAGTGCTGAAGACTTTCAAAACAGCATTTTAGGGAAAAAAAATTCACATTTTCTACTGACTGTGACATTTTAAGAAGGCTTTCCTCATACACTAGCCTTGGACACTTCTAAGACCTTTTACGAATTTTGTTTACTACGACTTCACATACGCTTCCTTCAAGACTTTTATAATGATATAAAATTCTTGCCTAATCACAGAGGAATGCCTAGGATATTTTTTTCTTTTGTTATTTTTACCTGTTCATGACCAAGTATCCCATGAGTTATTAGATGACTAGTTTTGATGAGATCAGATGAGATTATATCTTCAGCAGTTTCTGGTAGGGAAGTGTGTCTTTCCAGCTCCTCATCCTGTGGAAGACAATCAGTCTTACCATAGCAGGAGGTAAGAATCCACATGAATAGTGGACGTTACTTCTCTCATGTCTGTCTCTGGCATGTCATCATGAAAGACTCCATGTGTATGTCAGTTCTATTGCAGAATTAAAAATTAACCTGACCACAAGAAAATTCTTCTCCTAACGCCACCATGGATCACAGGTTTGGTTGTGTCCTAAGGCAGTGATGGCTGTGCCTTATATTTTTATTCTTGAGCCCATACCGCCTGAAGTTCCTGTGCACCAGGAAAAGAAACTGATACCTAAACCCGCTGAGATTACTGACACCCACAGGTATCAGGTAACCAGGAGAGAGAATAAAGCACACTGATGTCCTTCACTACTGACTGCAGACTATCAGCTATGTGAGTGCTGCACAGCATGCTGAATAAAGAGAGATAAGCTCAGCATTAATTACAGCTGGAATATGTCAGAAATTTTCATTCCTTCGTCAAAAGACCATTGTTGAAAAGGGAGCTGAAAATTACTGGTTTACTGTTAATAAAAAAATATCATTAAAAAAGGACCATAAAAGTTCTATATTTATTTCTGATAATATTACCCACCTTTCGCTGTTCTCTTTCTTCCCAGTCCCATTGCTGTAGATTATTTGTAAAAAAGCTTCTGCAAAGAAAGGCTTAAGGAATCAGAAAACGAAAATTCTATTTGAAGATAAATAGAGGTTTATGAATTTTTAGGGATTGTAAGACATCTTTTTACTGGCTAGTGTGCCCATGTAGATGTGCCCAAGACACCAAACATCTGTGTCCCACTTCAGCTGAGGCTCTGAGCTCACATTGGCAAAGAATTTGTAAGTACTAAGTCACTACCAGCTCCGTAGTATCCAAACCTAGAGCTCTATGGTAACATACACTTATTGTGACCAGAATAGCCTTCAAAAATTATGTGTCTATTCCATGAATATGCAGGTTTACTGGGTTGAATATGGGTTTTCTTGGCAAGCTACTATTAAAATCCTCAATATCATGCCAACTGATTCTATTTCTGGAAAGAAACATGAAGACACTGATCTTGTCTCCATATATTCTGCAGATGAAAACATTTGACGTAATGATAATGTATTTTTTGATGCTGCCTGATGTCAACACAGTATTTGGATAACAAAACAGTCTAATTCTTACTAGTGCTGCACGACATTTCTCCCCCTTAAAGTAAAAAGATGGCGAGGCCTAAAACAAGGTTTAGAAACAAGTACTTAAATATTCCAGCTCTAACCACACTGCTTATAAAGGGGGGTTTGGATAAAGAATCTCCCTCCTCCTAGGAGCTGCTTTTAACTTTCAAATGAAGCATGACTAAATTCTAGCAAAGCAGATTTGATGTTTCCAATTAGCTCAGAGAGCTGAAAATAGTTGTGATGTTATCAGACAGTGGGTGTTGTGAATAGGAGCCACATCCTGACATAGCCTGCATGCTGGTTATAATTTCAGAAGAAACATAAAAATTACTTAATTACATAATTGTACATTCTGACTTTTTGTGTTTTTATAAATTTTCCAAAGAATTTCTGGCCATAACCAAGCATCTGCATTTTATTGTTTGGTCATATTTTTGGCAGCCAATTTGTAGGTAGTGAATAGTAATCCATCTTAAAACAGTAACCCTCCACAACATCTTTCACCCAGGGCCTGATCCAGATTTCTCTGGAAAAATGCCTAAAAAAACCCCCAATATGAGTCTTTCCCAGTTCTGTGACTTTTTGTTAGTTTGCTGTAATGTGATTGCAAGCAATAATACCATCTTAGGCCACTATCTTCCAAAGCCTAACCTTTGCAGTATGCACAATCGCTGCTGTTGGAGACAAGTGGGTCAAGCTCGAGTCTTGCACTTTTCCTAACAGTGGAAAATGTAAACAGAAAATATTATGCTACTGATGAGTTATTCTCTCTTTAAAATGTGTTTAATAAAATGAAAGACCCAAACGTGAGCTGTAATGTAAGAAACCTTTGTTCACATGCTGTATTATTATTACTGTATTATCATTGGCTCCAGCCTATGGGGTTTTTGTAATTATTATTATTTCCTTGTATTCTCTGTTTATTTTTACAGCTAGCAAAAAACAGACTCATCTAAGACATACAACATGGATTAAACTGAACAAAGACTTTTTAGAGTAAATAAACTAGTTGTTTAGCTGTTGGAGTTTGGTCAATAAAAGGGCTCTTAGTGAGTGCGAAATGACTAGGCAGCATTAACATATTTTTGTGAATATTTTTTATTTGATTTTAATGTAAGCATAGAGGACAAAACACAGAACACAGCTTCTCAGCAAAACACACACATTTTCCCGGTTTGCCTTCCCTGTAGAAAATACTACAGTGTTTTCATTTGGATGTTTTATTGCATGCTACCATATTTCTGACTTCTTCCAGGAGAAATCAGTTGGTGGGGCTTTTTTTTTCAAGATTACACTATATCTAATAAGATTATGTAATTCAAGGAAAAAATTAAAATATTAATTTGACTCAAGTAGGAAAATCAGTACCTGCCATGAGCATGCATGACTTTAAATACACAGAACTCAGTAAAACCTTTCTTCTCCCAAAGAGGAATTGCTCCAGAAATGGTACCGATAGCTTTAGATAGAAAATAGCTTTTCAGTAATGCTTCTGAAAATGCTTCTGTTTCTAGTTACTTTCAGAAGTTAGTTTATTTTTTGGAGGGGAAAAAAACCCTTATTTTGGGTGAAGAAATTACATTGAAATTAATAGTAAACACTTGTGGGCCTTCAGAGAGTTCCAGTTTTCACCACTAGTTTTTAGTCTTCAAGTATCAACGTTATTTGTGATCTAATTGACATTATTTTGCCAGGAAAATTTTCACAAAGTATTTTAGAAAAAGAGAGTACCTTTTCAAGGACTGAATATGATATGGAAATTGGAATGTCACGGAATACATTTTTACCAGTGTCTTTTTTTCCAACATCTTGTTTTCCAACATCATTAGAGAAATACTGATATTTTTCTTTCTTTTTTTGGCTTTATGGAGAAAACCGTAAAACTTGTGTTTTCTTCTAAGAAAATGTCAATGTCTTCTAAATGTGAAACCAGTTACAGACAATAATTTAAAAAGAGACAGCCAGGCTGGATGGAGTTCTGAGCAACCTTGTCTAGTGGGTGGCATCCCTGCCCACAGTGGGAGAGGGGTTGGAACCAGATGATCCTTATGGTCTCTCCCAACCCCAAACATTCTATTTTTGTGTGAAATTAAATGCAAGGCTTCTCACCTGTTATACTCTATAGGAAGAGCTGCTACAGTCCTCACTAGTTTGTGAGGTTTGTTTCCTCTGAACTTCATAAAAAGCTTCTTGTTAAGGTCCGGTTATTAAAATTTTTGAGGAATTCCTCAGCCCAAATTAAGGCGCAAATGAGACCATATGACAGTGACAATAGTATGGATTTTATTTAATAGCAAATATGAGGGAAAGAAACCGGGAGAGATAGAAATAAGGAAAGAGGAGGTTGGGGAATGTGGGTGGGGAGAGAGTGATAGATTAGGTAGAAAGTACCAACACTCTGTGCATCCCGATGGCATTCCTTTGATCGTCTTCTTCCGGTCTTCTTGATGGTGAAGGTCCCCCGAAACGCACAGAATTCAATGGGTTAATATATGCTCAGGCCAGGTGGCAATGTCCAGGTACCTCCCCCCGGGGCGAGGGGCAGTCTCTTACTGCAGACTCTGGATCTGCTGTATCATGTGCAATCCTGTGGTGCAAGGCCTCTGGGGGGCACTTTGGGGGCGTCTTTGATGGATTATGGCACCCCCTCAGCTGCCTCTCACATGAAAGGCCCATGGATGCGGCCTGTGGGGTTGGGGGTTTCACAGCTGGGCCAGTTTGTGTAAAGGGGGGTGGCACTGTCTCTGACCAGAGGTTACACCCGAAACCTCCTCCCCGCCTCCTTTCGGGGTTGGGGGGAATCTGTGTAAGCCTGGTTTCTGTGGGCTGTGGTGTCCCCCACCCCAAATTCAGCCAGAGGTGGTGACTCTCAGTACTACTGCTGGATTTGGTTCCCTTGTGGGTGCATTCCTTTCACCCCAGCCTTGTTTATTTTTTCCTAGGCCTGAGTGATTGAAGAATGGGTTTCTGTTTATCTAATCTCCAGTCCAAGGCTCCAGTCAGGCATCCTTTAGGGAGGGGTGGTCTTCTCTATACAGTTTAAAATTTTATATCAATTTTTGAGGCGTGAACTTTTCCAGTCCGGGGCACTTCTCCTTCTCCTTGGGAAAAACCCATTGGGAAGATTATGAAGTCCAGCCCCTTTGAGCTGAGGGACTTTATGTAATATGGTAGATCTATCTGCATGTATTGTTCTACAGCTGTGTGCAAATGTCTTCCTTACACTAGCTAGAAGGACAGGAAAGCAAAAAGCCTCACCTGTGTAGTAAATAGGCTGTGTTGAGAAATGGAGATTAGCTTAGCTTTGCTTGGAAGGTGGCTTTGTTAAATGAAACAGCAAGTTGAGAAGTCTGAAAGGGGAAATATAAAAAGATAATCCAGAAGCCATCATTCTCCATTCCTCATGCACACGCCACTGTCAGTACCTCCAGGTCTGGTTTTTTTTCTTCTCAAGGAGGCAATATGTATCAGACTGTTCATGCAGCGATTAACAACACAACAACCCTGAACCCTGCACTGCAACTGTTGGAGCTCCAGGTATAGCCACACACCCATTCTGAAAATGGAGACAATCGCATTTAATTGCTTCCATGCGTAGTTGGATCACAGACGTGACAGGCACTGTGCCTGACCACAAATTATTAAAGAAAAACATTAGCTGGTATAAGTCTTGTTTATGAAAGAGTGCCAGTGGAAAAAGTCACAGGATTGTAGTCTCCAGCTATTACACAGATGCCAAGGAAAAGCATATCAACAAGGGCTGAAGTTTATAAAAATTGTACTGTGCTTTTTGGAATAAAAAAGGTTTCTGACTGCATTACCTTATATTGCTGATGTTTTAAGAGTAAATAACATGCAGACATCCAGCTAGCTAATTGGCTGCTGGAGTTTTCATTTGGAATAATTTACAAAATCATGACATAAGAATTATGCAATGATTGGCCTTCCAAGAGCATAATTTCACACTATGTCCCTATCTAAACCAAATACCATTTGGGCAGATATTGTCCATTTTTTTGCTCATTTGGCACCAGGCTAAAGATGCTAATTGCTCAGAGTTGGTCTGGGCCTGATAGTCACGGACCCTTCCTGGCCCCTGCAGGTTCATGGGACAGCAGCAGGAGCCCTCAATAATGAGTGTCCTGCAGAAGAATGATCTAGCTACAACTGGTACCTAGGACACCACCTCAGGCACATTGATGGCAGGTACCACAATACACCTCCAGTTTGGAACTAGACAATCTTTAACCTCCCTTCCAACCAAGCCACTCTATTGATTCTGTGATTCTTTGAATGTTGAAGGCCTCCATATGGCAGACGGAGTAAAGCAAAGATGGAGCATAGCAGAAAGTTTCTGGCTTGAACCACATCTTAACTCTACCTTGGAAGGGACAGGCGACAGGGACTGATTGATCTGTGACAAAATTACACTTGTGAAAGAGTAAACACACAGTGGTGAAGTGATCAGGGAAGGGTGCTGGCATGAGCTGTAGCCAACTTATTAGATGGTTGAATTACATCCTTGACTCCTAATGGAGAAAACTAGTACGTAACCCTGGAAGAGATGCTAAGCAAAGGAATATACCTGACCTCCTGTTTTCCTCTTCAGTTTAGCCTTTTTGCTAGCTTAGTCTGCTTCTAAATTGCTCCCTGTTAGGTGCACAAGAACTGTAGTGGCTTATGTACATGTATACTTGTTCAATCTTTTTTTTTTCCATCCAGACAGCTAAAAATGACTGGTTTCATCTTTTTAGACTTCTGTGGATTTAAGTGGAAAAATTTGTGTTTGCAGCTATTATTTATCTCAATAATAATAATGTTGTTATTATTATTCATTAATACCTGAGAATATTATTTATCTCAATAATAATAATAATATAATAATAATAATAATAATAACAATATTATATATTAGTCAGTGAGCCACTGACTCATATGAAGGGAGGCAGTAAGAGTCTTGTCTGTCTCCCCCATTGCCTGCACTAAATCTTGATGGAGCTTGATGGAGCTGTTGCAAGAGGAATATGGGCAGGGATATTCACCTCCCCCAAAATATCCAATCTACAGTCTCTACCTGTTATTTCTACATCTTTTTAAGAAGATCTTGATTTACAGCCTAAAACTGAAGACAGAAATTCTTCAGCCATGAAGCCACCACTAATTCTGTCAACATGCTGCTCTGCTTGAGAGATTCAAAAAGCTCTTTCTCTTTCCACAACCTGTGCCCTTTACTAAGCCAGCAGGAGACTATATCTCAGTAAGGTAGAGAACACTTAGTGTCCACTTCCAGCTTCTACAAACTTCCCTCTATATCTGCTCTTAGTATACCTACAAGTAGCTGGCAAAGGAAATGACCTATCAGGTTGCTGAGTCCATTTCCTTTCAAGAATAGGGCACAGTCCCATGGGAGATAATGTATCAGATATTAAAGTGATTTCACTTGATCTTAGCGAAGAGGTCAGACAGAATATCTATTGTACATGACAGCTCTATGCATTTGTGTATTTAGCCACATTGCAGTAAATAGACACAACCTGTGTGGTGAGCACACATTCCTTGTCTTGTCTGGGGCAATGAATCCCACAAACTGATCCCATTTGTAGCAGATTTGATTTTCAGGTAAGTCATGATACAGGAAATCCAAACAAGGACTCTCACAGAGGTATGGTTTCAAAAAGCTCCCAACAGCATCAGTAGAGTCCCAGAGTTAAAATGTCACGTGTACTTTGGAAAAAGCACTGTTTTAGTTTATGGTAGGTTGGACACCATTATCCAATACACAGGAACTTAATACCAGGCAAGGGGCATCCTCTATTAAATCCTGACATAGCATATTCAATGAAAAACCTATTTAGAAATAAATTAACAGCAAAATGTAGTGAATTAAAAGCCACAATGGAGGAAAATAATTTAAGGAATGGAATAACGAGAGCAATTTTCAGCCATGAAATGTTTTTATCTTCTGATGACTTGCAAACGGTAAAGCCATGAATTTATGCATAAGATACAATACACAACAAAGAGATAATTCATATTCAAATCTCATGGTCCTCCATCACACATCCCTCTGTTTATATGTAGATAGTCTTATGAGAAAATGACACCAGGCACAACCAAAATTATGAGACAGCAAGTCAAGCCTGAAGATAATAATTACTTAGTTCACACAGGCAGAGTGAAATTCTTCAGCTCACTGTCTTGGTGGCCTGCAGTGGCAAATGTATCATGTGAAAGTAGTAAATTAGAAGGATATTCTTTCCTTTTTTTTTTTCCCTGAAACACTTAGGGAACTAATAACTGTTTGACAATTGCATGGCTGTTATTTCAGAGGAAAGGGGGAACATGAGGCTGACTGAGAGCATCAAGAGCCCAAATCCATTCCTATTTACATTACTGTAAATCTTGAGCAAGTCCATTGGTTTTAACTGAATTACTCTGGATATCAATGGCATAAGGTAGGAAAAAATGGACAAAAGATTCATATTTTACTATGAGAAGGCAGTTTCTTTCAAAAGAAAAGCACATTATATAAACTACAAGGAATACTCAGTGTCCTAGTTAAAAGTAATGTGGTAAAATAAAGCAATGAAAAATTAATCTAATCTCATAAAATAAAAGCATTAGAAAAACTTATTTACAACATTTTCCCCTTGATAAAAGGGACTATTTATCATTTTGTCAAGATGCTTAGCTATTCAAGGACTTCGTTAGACTAGCCTATTGAGATATATTTAGCAGTTTACACAAGAAATGCCTTAGTTGTCTCTTCTTTCTGAGAAAAGTTTGACTATTTACAGTTTCATCAACACTCAGATTCTCCTTTTTTCCCCCTCAAAACAGTCAACAGAGCAATTAATTATGACATTTCTCTCAAGATGTCTACAGGTTGGAAAGTGTGCAAAGCGTCTGTTTAATATAAAGATACATTTAAACTTCCTAATTGCTAGAATCATGATATACAATAGTCTTTTCTCATAGAAATGGTGATTAAATAGTCATAGGGTGTCTAAGAATAAAGTACTTCTGGCACTTCTGTAAGAGAAATTTAACATCAAGAAGATTTTGTTCTAATGAGTCTTAAAGCAGCAACATGTTACTGTTAAGAAATGCCAATACATAATTCTGCCTCAGGAGTTTTTAATGCGGTTGTTTGTATTCCTTCTCCAGGTATTTTTTTCTTTAAAAGCACCTTTGTCTTCCAGTCTCCGAAGTCACTCATAAAATTATAACAGTGTGTTTTCATTCCTATTAAAGCTGTAGTAATGCTTGTAACATTTTTCTCACTGTACTGGTCAAGCTCTTTGTAAATTACTAGCTAGGATATTGTGTATCTTAGCTCCTAAATGTGATCTCACAATTTCCCTGGTATAAACCAAATGCCACATATTCACTGACTTTTAAACTATCTGAGACTCTCACAAGAAGTGAGGACATTGAGAAGAAATCCTTCTTTTTGAAAGAATATAAATGTCACCTTGTAAAATGGAGGGCTTGTTCTAGGATTTCCAAGTCTGCTCGTGAACCAGAGACATAGCAGATGAATACAAGCAAATGAATGCTAAAACCATCTGCTGAGATGAGTTACAACAAAAAGAAATATTAGGGTGTATAATATATAAAACATGATCATACGAACACACAAAACCACAGACAATTCAAAAGTCTGTACATAAAGGAAATTCATCAACATGAAGTTAAGACAATTATCTTAATTCACAAATCTTTTAACAGAACTTTTCTAAACATATGCTGACATAGGACCTGGATTTGGAGAGATTTGCTGGTATGAAAAAAGTTAATTTCAACTGATTATTTTCTTCTTTAAGATTTTGTGCAGGAAATTTAAATATGATTTTACAACTCCATATTCATGAAGATGGAAACTTGAGGAAAAAGATGTTAATAGGGAAAATTACTGCAAAATAATACACTCAGATTTGTGTGGTTTTTCTGGCCCATTAAGCCAGTATTGTATTTTCAGATATCTATAGAGATTGTAGTAGAAGAGCTATTACAGAATCTCAGCTAAGGTTTCAATAAGAATTTCAGAAACCAGATGTAATAATAAAAGGCTGTCCAAATTAGTACTGTCAACTTAAAACTTTAATCCAAATGTTTCATCCTATTCCATAAAAAGTGTTAATTCACTAACATTCTGCTAATTACGGGCTTTTTATTTATTCCATTTTATTGCATGTTTGCCTCAAAAATACCTATCAAGTAGTTTCAAAATATGCCTAATATCTCTTACAGACTTATATTTACAGAATAATTTAAAGATGACAAGGCTAATATTTAATAATAATATGTCATAATGAAGAAAACCTTCCCAAGACAGTTCAAGAAACCCAATTCAGTTCTTTAATTCATATTATAATAAATGCTTAATAAAGATGAGCAGGTAATGCAAAAATAGTGTTTGATTTATTTGATTTCTTTTTTCTGTTCATAAATTATCTGCAAACAGAACACATTATTCTTCAGTTATTGAATTATTTGAATTACAGATTTATTCCTCAAAAATATACTGATAATTTATTAGATATCTAACAACTCTGAGGTAGTTTGTTTTGAATATTTAATTTAAAAACTAGGTTATTTATATTAGCAACACAGTTCATTTTTGTTCTTAAACTAGATAAGCTTGACTATTAAATCTCAGGTGTCTGATGCAAATTATTTTGATTACAATTCAGTGAGTTTTCTTCAAAGATGATAATTCACTAGAATAATTTACAGAGCATGAAAAAAAGTAATATTTGTGTCAAAGTCTAAAATTTCCATGAGATTCCACAGCTCCTAAGTCCTTAGTTAATACTTGCTGCATAGGAAGGGATGTAACTGTTTCTTTCGTGTCAAAGTTAACTCTGCAGACCTCGCTAATGTGCACTAACAATACACCTGGCAGGGCACAGGCACGCAGCTAAAGAGTTGTGAGTTACAGAAGTCAGCTAAAGCCAGGAGCCACAAGTACTGAATGAAAGTCTGTCCAAGCAGATGTGCACACAACACAGTCTCAAATCCAGGTGGCATTAACTTGTTATGTTGTTTAAATGAGTAAGGAAATAGAAAAAAGGAAAGCATAATTTCTTGTCTCCCCTTATGTTCTCTCTCTCAGTCAAAGCAGGAAAGTCCAACAGGCTTTTTTTCCTCTGCAAGTAGACTACCCATTTTGAACGAAAAATTCTCAGACTGCACTGCACTTCCCTATCTGCTGTGAGGAGCTCTTCTGCACTCCTGCCCTCCCTGGAATCCCAATGATGGCAGTACCAGATCTGCATGCAGAGCAAACACAGAGTAAGCATCTGGGACCCATCCTGTGGGTAATTAAAAAAAATCCTAACTCCTTACCAGAGAGCAGATTCAATAAAACTTACCAATTTCAGTGATTTAACTGTTCACAGCCACTGCTGTAGAGAACAATTTATTAACAAAGGTTACAGGAAAATATCAAAGCTGACTTAAATTTTCAATTGTTTCAATACTTAGAATTCAGGCAAGCCCTACGATAATAATTTTTAAGACCTAACCAAACAATATATCAAAGAACTCCAATTCTAATTCCTGTATGCCTTCCATAAATTGCTGGCATCAATGGTAAGGTTAAAAAGTCTGAAGGCGGTAATTCTGCAGTCATCCTTTAAGACTATGTTATGGAAATCACCTAGTTCCCCCAAACTGCACAGAATTTTATTTAGTTTTCGTGGTGTGTTATTTTTGTTTTGTTACTGTACATCCAAAATTCATTCAAAATTAACTTTCAAGACCCTTATAAGTAACATAGTTAAGGTTTATGAGATGGTATGACAAAGGTAATGGAAGTTTATTGTGGTTTCATAGTGATAAATGCTCTAGAAGGCAATTTCATGTCATAGATTTTACAGGTCTATGTCATTTTTAAACATGTTTTTCCATTGACAAGAAAGTTTCTGTTATTTTCAATTTAATTTGAATTTGAGTCAATATGATTTTTTGGGAGGTTTTCATAAACAAGCTCTGGTAGCAGAAAGAGCAGACAGGCAAATAATTTTTCAGCGACATAAATTAATGCAGCTCAATGTTACAAATATAAGTGTTGCTTACTTGAAAAGCAAAACAGTGTTTACTTGAAGGTTTCCTGAAACACCACAGTGGGGTATTGTTTGTTGTGTTTCAGTAGTTTCCATAAAAACTGTGGTGACAGCAAAGTGTTGGGGCTCTGATGGAATCCTCTGGTCTGATATTCATTAACTATACTTGAATCTCAATCATCTGCAGCCTTGTCTAATTGTGGGCTCAGGTCTTTTGTTGCTCTAGAACACTGTGTACATATTTTGTGGTACTTTAACAGTGATGAGCTCCTATTTTGTTTGTTTCTATGATAAGTCAAGACCTTAAATTTCTACCCTGTTTCCATGCTTTTCAACAGTCTACAGTCAGAGCACCATCTCATTTATTTATCTAATTTTTTAATTTTTCTGGAATATGAAGCAGCTATTAGGAAAGTAATTAAATATATTGGAAAAACAGATAACTAAAATATGCATACATCTACCTAGATAAAAAAGTGGTTCACCTATATGTTCTCTACCCTATTTTCTTCTTCCTTCTGAATTTCAGAATTCAGGTAATTCTTTTCTAAGGAGTCCTACTGCACATAGCTTCCCTTTGAGCAGAGGGTCCCATTAGGCTATATCTCCTGCATTTGAAGTAGTTAGCAAAAAAATCTATTCTTTTCTAGCCTGTGCTGACATGTTCAACAGAGCAGCGTGACTTTTCCTATATGAAAAATACAGTTCTTTAGTCAAAATTACATTGATTTTACACTTTAACTCCATGCATCCAACAGAAACAAAATAAACCAGAAAGAGACATGTACTAAACATCTCTTTTTGTCAGTCTATTTGCCTTTTGGAACCAGAAGGGTGATGCATCAGAAAGGTGGCCAAGATGTACTCTCACAGGGATACTGGCAGAATAGAACACCATTCTGAAATGAGTATGAGTTATTACACAATATGGGACAAAAGTGTGTTAAAATAACCAAGCTGAATTCAGTCGGTGTGTTTCAATTTCCTGCAAGTATTGGTGGAAGTACAGTCATTTACTATTACTTTTAATAACAATTATAAAGCCCTAAGTCATATCAAGGCCACATTATGCTAAAATATACATATCTGTGTATAGCTAACATCCAAAATTTGCTTTAAAATAAATAAATAAATAACACGGAAGAAATTTGAGTGGTCAAAAAATTATTTACAGTAGTTCACATATTTGGTGAAGTCCTGAGAAATTGTATCTCAAATAATTGAATTCAATATCTGTTCCCATACATAGCAGGAAATATTGATTTTTGAATTCTGCAATATTTTTTTAAACATGAGATTAAATTTTCTGACAATCCAAAGGAGATATAATTTTTTGTATTCAATATGGCTTTTATAAATATAAGGTTTTATTACAATTAATGAGGCATTCGTGAGTGTTCCATGGATGCAGAGAACTGAGATTCTCCATGCATATCACAGGGAAGTATTTTGTCTTGTTATGTTACAAAGAGTTTAATACAGTTCTGCCTCCATTATGCGATTTTGAACATTATTTTGAGAGAGACTATTTACAAGATCATGTCGTGACAGGACAAGGGGGAATGGTTTCACACAGAAAGAAGGTAGGTTTAGATTGGATATTGAGAAGAAATTCTTTACTCTGAGGGTGGTGAGGCACTGGAACAAGATGCTCAGACAAGTTCTGGATGCCCCATCCCTGGCAGTGCTCAAGGCCAGGCTGAAAAAGGTTTTGAGAAACCTGTTCTAGCTGAAGGTGTCCCTGCCTGTGGCAGCGGGGTTAGAGCTAGATGATCTTTATAGTCTCAAAGCATTCTATGACTCTATGCTTGATTTTAAATGTCCACAGCATTTCAAAATTCTCTGTAAAACAAAATCCTTCCCCCGATGACTTTATTATATCATACATGACCTCCAGTACTAAAGTTATGAAGACATAGTCACTGCCAGCATCAGCAAAATAAAGCTGACAAAAACATTAAAAAGCATTTGAAGCAAAAATGAAACATGAAATCTGGGGAATTGGGAAGAAGACAATGGGCATGTGAATATGAGAAGGCAAAAAATCCCATCATCTAAAGGATAATTTTTCAATATGTATTTAAAGAAATTGTGGGGGAAAAAAATGTAGGTAATATATATTTGTTGGTAAAATTGTGTTGACGCTCCCAGCAGAGTAACAGCGTGGATTCCAGTGTACAGCATGACAAAACATTTGTTGTGGTAAGAGTAGCTGAAGATGGTGATCTTAGATGTAGCATTTTGGGCAAACAGAAGGCTGGAGAAGTTACATGAGTGGAAACCAGAAAAGTAAAAAGGGGTTAAAACTACAAACTTAGAGGAGATAAAGTCTACAGTTTCAGAAGCAGGAATGGCAAACACCACAGTTTCAGAAGTAGTATTCACAGGAAAACACAGTTTTAATCATCATTTCTTCATGTGACAAAAGAAGCTCCTACTTTAATGGAAGGATTTCTAAAGTTGCTGAGAACCCACCAAGTCCTGCTTATATCAGTGAGAGTACCTGCACATTATGGACTTTTGAGAATCAGGACACTTTTCATTTGCTCCATCGACGCTCAGAGAATAACCATTGACACCTCTTCCAGAAAATCTTGGACACAAAATTCACCTTAGGATCTGATTAAGAGAAGAAACCAAAAATTTACAGAGACAAAGAATGGGAGTGATGCAGCACTATTCAGTACAATTCTTATAGATGTTCGTTCTGGGTTTAATTTTTCTTAATATGTGCATCTATTTTATGTTGTCTCAAAATCAAACTGAATATGTGAATTCTTTTTTATAAGGAAGAAGATTTTTACAACCCAGTAAGGTGGTCAGAGATAAGAAAAATATTCTCTGAGTTCCAAGCCTACCAATCTTCCAGGGTTTGAACAAGTGTTACCTTTCAAAAAAATCAGCAATATCAATAAAATATTAACTAGGTGAGTAATTTACATGAATAAACAGTATTATAACTATTTATAGTTGTCTTGTGCCTGAAATATGTTAAATGAGTTGGTAATCTGTATTCAGATCATAATATAAAGCAAGCATATGTACCTATGTTTTGTTATTAGAAACCTCACCGAAGGGGCCACGAATAGAAAGAAAATATTTCCTATTAATTCTGAAGGATTATCTCCTGGTAAAATTTGGCTTTTCTAAGTCTCTCACTATACTTACTCTGAGCATTAAGAACAGCATAAGTTACAGTTCACTTAATAATTTTCTTCAGTTTCTTCTGCCTTACAAAAATAAGTTTACCATAGAATATGTTTTTGCAAAGTTTGGATCTTGGATTTAAGAGGCTTGAGAAATACCTGGTTACTTTAACAAATTAGTGCCTTGATCACAGCTGCATACAGCAGTAAGGTTCTCTTGGTGTCATGCTGGTGTTTTATCCCCATCTCTATGAAGAAGTAAGGAAAGAAAGGAGGAGAAATTTAATTGATAACATTGTCAGCATCTCACATTTTTTGCTTAAAAAAGGCTAGTTTTGCTTGACCCTCCATTCTGGCAGGCAATATTTCTGTTTCTGCGTATTTTTCATTCCTTCCACCGGTTCTGAGAGCAAGGAGGAGGTTTAGCTGCACAATATAAATATGTAACATGAAAGCTATGCAACCTGTCAGAGAATATTCCAGTGTTTAATGACAGTTTTCAGAATGTAAGGCTTGGAGATTTCAGATAGCATGCATACTTTGGCCGGTGAAATATATCCATACTTCCACTGTATCTATTTGAATATTTCAGTATTTTAAACTATTCCCATCCACCCAAGGCTAACCAGAGACCGAAATCCCAGAGTAAGTGCTACTCACAAATCTTGTTTTGGAGTCAAAAAGGAATAAAATCAGAAAAAGAGCCTGTGTGAGAAGCCTTTCCCAAATATCAACCTTATTCTATTGAGGAGGCAATGCTGTCAAAGCCAAAAACTGCCCTACTTTTCAAAATTCTTTAGAAAAACAGCACACAAAAAATGTTTACTAAATAAAACACTCCTACATGGTGGAAAATTAAAGCAGATGAACAAAGTATTTTCTTTGGTGTACAAGATCATAAGGAAAGTCACAGTTTCTTATTGCCTTCTCAGACCAGATGAAGCTCTTTAGACAATAAGGGCTCAGAAACACTAATAGTGCCTACAGTCAAAACTCTGCCTCATCAAATACGAGGGACTTGTGTTAAGATTGAATGTGGCCTGAAATTTTCTGCATCCTTCAACTTCAATTTAATGAAACAGGAAAATATTTTAAGTCAGTTTCTGAGGAATGGCAGAGAGAAGTAGGAACATACAGCATGATTTTGACACTGAGAAATAATATCTTGAATCAGACTTTCAGAGCTTTGTCGTGCACTTAGTCTCCATATATTCAAAATGGGGAGTGAGATGCTGGAACAACCTGCCCAGAGAAGTTACGGATGTTCCATCCCTGGAAGTCTTGAAGGCCAGATTGGATGGGACTTTGAGCAGCCCATTCTAGTGGAATGTGCCCATCCCCACAGCAGAGGGTTGGAACTTGATGGTCTTTAAGGTCCCTTACAGCCAAAAACATTCTATGATACTATGAAAATTTTTTAGGTATATTTTGCTGCTAAATAGAATACCTTCTTTGACCTTTTTTTTTCCCAAGGAGAAACATGCACACTTTTTTACTCTGTTGAGTGTTGAGATGAAATGGTTGAGTTGTCATACCTTTTAAAGCCTAAATCCTCACCTCTATCAGCCTCAGTAATATGAGATGGAAAAAGCTAGCAGATAAGAAGTGAAGGAGGGTTATTTCATTTGACCATTTTAACAAGGGAAAGAGTCATAACACAACCACTGCAACACCATGCAAATTAGAGTAGCTTCCATGCTCTCAGTGCCACCTTTACATGGCAGAAAGTTTTACGGACACATTTGTGGTTTGATATGGTGCTCCACTTCACCTCATTTCTGCCCACTCTGAAAAGCAAAGCATGAGAATCTTTCCTTTGAGTTAGGGTAAGGAATGGACATGAGGTAAACTGGTTTGGAGTTCATCTGTCTTTCTGCCTCAAAGGCATGATAGTATTTATTGGAGATAATTCTTGCATCCTTCTGAGACATGAGGAAGTACTTCTATGGGCTTTTAACATTGGAAGAGACCTGGCCAAGTGCAGTCAATGAATTTGAGTAATTTTTATATCTACCATGGAAATTTGAAGAACTGTTTCTATAGCTAAGATCATGAAGATGGAAGAGATTCTCATTTCATCAAGGATTATTTATTGAAATCAAAGGTGAACTAATTAAGAAAATTATTGTAAATCATCAGGTTAAATAATTTTGCATTTAGAAGGTACCCACCTTTATCTTTACTACATGACAGTCTGTTTTAACAATAGTCTACCAGCAAAAATTGTATTGAATGCATAATCTGACCTGTCAGAGCTGAAAGAATTTGTGTCCAAAAATAATTCATAACAGGACTACATATATCAGGAACTAGATACATTATGCACAACCTAAAAGAGATACAGAAATTATGCTGTACTCCCTTTAGCTCGTAATTTAGCTGCAACATTAGAATAATTGAAATATTCCAAAATTACTAAGAGATACCATAGATGTCCTAAGCCAAAATATATGTGCACACCATTTTGTCTTAAGGACACAAATGACTGATACAAATATTTTACTTTATTGCTTACCGTTTTTATATTTCTAGGGTATGAGCTAAAGTCATGGGGATATCACAGCAAAACCACTAGATCAGTAAATGTAGGGTTAATTGAATTATATTTCACTGGAAAATAACACAATTCTATAGCATAAATATCTAATATTTAAATATTATATCTCCAGAAGATTATTAAATACTTTTTAAATACTTCAAATTGTGCAATACTTTGAAAAACCCTCAAATAATCAGAATATCAACAAATATTTACAATTATAGCTCTCAATCAAATACCTTTATATCAAAAGGAAGGAAGGAGATCAGATAGACAGAAAGCAACAAATCCAATAACGTTCACGTGGATCTCGGTTTGGATTTTATCTGTACGAGCACCTCTATCAAGGGCTGGAATATTCCTATCTAACGTGGAAGGATTCAAATTACTTTTTTTTTAAAGAAAAAGACAGCAGAGAATATTTTTCACTTTAACAATAACACGGACAGAGACACTTATGCAGGGCTGGAGAGGTGCAGATAGAAGGAATGCTGCAAATTTGTACACACTGATGGTGTACAAATTGAAAGCAGAAACCAAATACAAAGCAATTGAATTTTTGAGTAAATCAGACGACTATGGAAAGCAGTCTGATAGCTTTCTACAATTATAGTCTAATTGGCAAATAATTTGAAATAATGTCTTAAAAACTACTTCCAAAGGAGAAAAACATCTTCGGAAAATATTGTGTTGAATGTATAGAAAATAACTCAGTAGGAGGTATGAATTTAAAAACAGGCTGTTTCCAGAAGCTGTAAATAATCATTTTAATAATGTAGTGTATCACATTGCTTATTTCACAGGGTGTTTTTGCAACTTCTTAACAGAATAAATTGCTATTGCAAAAAAAGTAATATGACTTAGGCTTGTCATACCATCATTTGATACTGAAGAATCACAATATTACATCCAAAAGCATATCTAAATTTTGGGCTCCAGTAATTAATTTCTTCAGAAAGATATAGTTATTCCATTACAGGAAAATCCTTGAATTTTTAAATAATGCACAAAGCACAAGTGATCTTTTCATATCTCATGAGGTTCATGACACATTGTGGATACTGAAGATGGTGACAGACTGCAGGAGAAGAAATCTGCTTCCTTTCTTCCCTTCTTTCCTTACTTGCAGTCAGGGATGTTCAGAAGAAATTATTATTCTGAACAGTTCTTCTGAACAGACTTTATTAGCACCATATTAAAATTAACAGAAGAGTTAAACAGAGAGGAACAATTTCACCGAAATTTCTAGCCATTGTGAAAGGGACTGGAACATCTTCTGGAGTAAGCAAGTAAGAAACAAAATCAGAACAGTAGTTAGGAAGCAAATACCACGAAATCCCATGTTATATCATTCCCAGTTTGATAAAAGCAAATATGAATAAGGTTAATTTGTTTTCAATAGCATACTGGCTAAAAAGGATTATAAACTATTAACTGAGAAGCAGATTTTATTTATTGGTATACAGAGCCTTCAGTGAAGTGCTGACATATGACTGCCACTGCTGAAGATGATAATGAGTATATTTAGATAATCATTTAACAGGTTATATAATACAGCCCTATAAGAGGGACAAGGGTCACTAGAACCCATATACCTTTGTCTCTAATGCTGTGCTGAAAATTAGGTTAGGAGAGGAGTTTGAGAAGCCACTGCTAGGGATAAAATGATGTCAAGGCTCTGTGTTCCCCATCAGGGAACCACAGAGTTGGGGACTGACCTCCCCTCTGCCCCCTCCTGTGTGACCCACACAGCTTCTCTGTTGCCCAGCGAGCTGGTAGCGCACAGGCTGACAGAGCTGGGAGCAGCTCTAGACTCAGTTCATTCCTACTTCCTTAGCTTCCTTATTGCTGCCTGGCTTTCATGCTGGTGATTTACTTCCATGTAGACACCTGTTTTAGTCATCTACATAATCCTGAGTACAGCTGCTCTCACAGACCCACATTAGACCCTGTACGGTCTTCAAGGTCACTCTGAAATCACAGCCCCCTACTTTCACAACTGTGAGCAAGTTCTGCCAGCCTCTGCTAACCTTAATGAATTAGGAGATTTTGGATGCAAAACAATTAAAGAGGTCAGTGCTGTCATCATCCTTTCACAGATGGGAAAACTAAGGCACAGGAATGCAGCGAAACTCTCCAGTGACACTCAAGAGACCAGAATGTAAATGGTAATATATGTCTGAAAATGCAAAGAACTCTGCTTTGGTATTCTGACTATCCAAAACTATAGTTTAGACATGAAGAGGTCTGATACAATACTTTAACTTTGGAATGATTATTAGGTTTTAATCTTTCATTAATTAAAAAAAGAGGTGTGCTATAAAAAAATTAGGAAAAAGATCCTCTGAATTCCTAAGCCTGTGAATTTTAATTTCGTATATATTTATTTGCAGCTGTTTAAGAATTAATAATGATTAAAAAATTCTCTCTTTTTTTTTCTGTTTTCAAGTACAGCTTAATTTTAAAACCATCTGAGGTAATACTAGTGAAAGATGAAAGCTTCCATATAACCATTGGTTAATAGAAGTGGAGCATGCTAAAAATCCTAAAGTGAAATGGATCCTGTGGAAAAATCATGTTTTTAACCACTGATTCCCTGTCTGTCAATTTCCTGTCCATGCATTGCCACAGAACATGTTCCTAAATTATATCAGTCACCCGTCCTCTTCATTTTAAAGTTATGCTA
The DNA here is from genome assembly GCA_013398055.1 of Ifrita kowaldi. NCBI lineage: Eukaryota > Metazoa > Chordata > Aves > Passeriformes > Cinclosomatidae > Ifrita > Ifrita kowaldi. Next base: position 248,448 of record VZRS01010744.1, on the reverse strand, counting down.
TAAGAAATGCTAATAGCAGCACAATGTCATACACCTGATTTTCCTCAGAGAGAACCAAATTTTGCGCCTCCTTTCTCATCAGTTTTATCTTGGCTAACACATCACAGAAAGAAAGCTTTGAATCCCAGTTATCATCATATGCAGTAAAAACCAAGTTGTGATCAAATGTCTTTAACAGAGTGGAGAACAGAGACAAAAGATGGTGGACTTTCTGAGAACAGCACACTTAAAAAATACCTGTTGCCGGCTTTTGAGATTTCATGATATTGAGGTGTGTTTTATCAGCAGTGGGTGCTAAATCAGTGTTAAATCAAAACCATTAACAATTTCTGTTCAAAAGTAGAGCCTTGAAACAGAAACAGACAGGAAGATTGTATGCATAATATTGAGAAATGATGAAAATTAATCTTAGTCAACTGAAAAGCCCAATCTCTCACTTATCCTACCATAATTCACCATTAAACCAGCCTGTGGAAGGAACTGAGATATAAATAGATTGGGTTTGGGACAGACAACAGGTATAATTCCAGTCAACTGATGTTTTACATTTGTCTAGCTGCTTTCAATCCCTGAGGATCAGGGCCCTTCATACCATACCTGTTTCTTCCTTTGTTCTCAAACAACTCATTATTATGTTTTTTAGCTTTAATTACATTTCCTTTGAACTTGTGTTATCATCTTCTGTAGAGAATATACTGGAAATTATTGGGTTTTGCGGGAAAATTACTGATGTTGAAACAAGCCTTGGAAAAGCTGTCTCCCTTTTGGTTTCACCAAGTGTCTAGGCATTGGTACTCTCCTAAACAACTTTGTTCTGTATTCCTTACACATGCCTGGTTTGAGTATCAAAAACCAGTCACGCCTTTCTTTACTGATATTTAGGCTTATCCTAAATCAGGCCACATTCTCTAACTAGATGGGTGTAAAAGGCTTTACATAAAGTGAATTTTATTCAGCAAATCTTTGTTTCCTGCTTCTGATGTCCCTGAAGACCCAATAACTACAAAGCAACCCTGAATAACAGGAATGTAGGAACAGATGTTATTTGGGTACTCTCACATAATAAAGACTTCCAAGAATCCCTGATGCCCAATTATCTAAACACTTATTCTTGAGTTTCCATTCAGAGCATGATGAATTTAGTCTATTTTAGCTGAATACAGAAGGAGAGTATTTAGTGTGAAAGTGATGTCAATCAAAACGGACACATAAACGGACTGGGTAACGCTATCTCACAAAGTATATATTACATAATCAAATAGGTAATTTAAATGAGATCAGTTTATCCTGTAATAATTACATAAGTACCATGTGTAAAGACTGCAATTATTGTCTCATTATTTTCAAGTTATTTTGGATTATTTTGAATGCTAGAGCATTATCATATGTGCTATATTATTATAATAAAAATCCATAGTCACATGGTACTTTTAAAAGATAATATTGGAATGAAAATAAAACCACAGTGACGCAGAATACAAAGACACACCATTTTGATTTGGAAGATATTCAGTTTCATCAGCATTAGATCCTGTGCAGGACTTCAACAGGCTTGGTTTGCAGTGTGTCAGAGGTGGCACATCCACCTTCAGTGTCCCCAACAGACAGAATTTTGGTAGGTCCTTCCATTTCTCATCTGATCTACTTACACACACTAACTTCATCATCTGCTCGTGGGAGGGCAGATTATTCCAAGAGGCAGGATTGCACTGAAGGGAACACACATGGTTAGATTTATATTGTACACAAGACAAGGGGTTGATTTGTTCCATGCTTTTCTTTGTAATGTCACCTTGCCCTACACGATTCCCAAAAATGTAAACAAAAGAAAAAGATTTCTAAATGTAATTAAAACATTTGAAATTCTTATTCTAAAATTAGAGGAGATGAACTGTGTTGTGTCCTTGTTTTGAGAGAGAAAACACAGAATGTTCTCTATAAATGGATCATAACTAAGCAGAACTCATTGATCACTCAAGACACCGGCTCTTTTTTAAAAAGCAGTATTAAAAGTCATGGTCATAATGACTGTACAAAGGATTGAGAAGGCATAGGGAAGTTTAAACCACTGTAAACTTGCAGAACTACTTCTTTAGGTAATTAAAAACAACCTTTAATTTTTGATGAAAAAAAAAATGTGGTGCTATAAATTAACAGCCATTTTCCCTGTTACTTGATGTTGCACAAATTAAAAAATGGAGGAGCTATGGAAAGAATTCTTAAATTATTATTTTGATATAATAATAATAATTAATTATTATAATTCTGTCTCTGTTTTTTAAATTTTCTGTGTTGTTTGGTTGTAACTGACAGATTGTACTGCTAGGTCTTGCCTTGACTACAACATATCAACAAGCAACATGGAATAATTAGTTATGCCTTCCTCATTAGCATCCTCTTTCCTTAATCAGGATCATTAGAACCCAAACTCTGTTAGAGGAATCAGAACCATTCCGATGCTGAAATTTATCTTCTGTTTTAGCTTGTTAATGTGCTGCACTCACTATGGGTACACTTCTAAGAGGAATTTATACACACAAAATCCTAATGCTATGGGGATTTTCCTTTGTAATGTACATGAATCCAATACAAAGCAATATGGATTATTTTCTATACATTTGTATCTGCCAGGCATGTGAAGTCCAAATAAGGACGAAGACAAGGGGGATAAAATCAAATATGAATAAATGATCTTTCATGAACGGAAAACAAAGAAGTTTTTAAACAGGGAGCATGTACATTCAAATCACCTTGAAGCAAATCTAATATATGCAACAAGCACTGTTGAGACATGGGAGGCACTAAAAAGGTGACATTTTTGTTTGAAGCAACTTTGAAGAATCTGGTCAAGAGTATCTGTTCACTTGTTTGCCCATAAAAACATTAATTTCCAGGCAGTTTGTCTCACCTTGTGCACAAGTTTCAATCATCTGGTGTACTAACAGACAATGAAAACTTTTTTTTTAATATAATTTTTGGATTTTATAGGACATTTGCCTCCGAAATATGTCATAAATAATATTTTAATGATGTAGGCCAGTAGGGCTGCCTTAGTGAGATTAAACTTAATTTTCCTCATTAGCGACATCTTTCACCTTTCACTTCAGAGTGGGCAACCCAAGTGCCAAACCCTGTTTTTAGAAACGTGCTGAAGAACCTTTTGTAGCAATGCAAAATAAAGTAATAATCTGTTCTATATGCTCTACTGAGATCAATTTATTGCAAAGATCTGTAGAAAATGATCCAGTTAATCAGGGTAGACTTTGGGAAGCAAGTCACTGAGACAGATCCAGAATGTTTATGTCCAAGTACCAGCAAAACCTTGAAGCACCTAAGGCAAGCAGTCAGCTCCTTCCTATGGGCTAATACATTTATTTAGTTACACAGCAAGGCCTGGCTCACAAGGCTGCACATGTCCCAGTCAGACTTGAGAAACAGGATCCAGGAAACTGCTTTGTCATCCAGAGGCAGACAGAACATTTGTGCTTTCTTCATGAAGGTCGTGGTAAACCCTCGACAGATTATCTTGATAGACTTTGTGCAGCAAAGACTCCAGACACGAGACAGAGAGTCCATTTTCTAGACAGAGCATGTCTAGATTTGGGATCTAGATCTTCCTTCACTCAGGTAGGCTTGAGTGATCCCCTCAGGAACTAGCTGTAATCATTACTTTACAGTGTGTTGTGGGGAGTAAAAGACAGAGGACTTGGCTCCTTATGAAGCTGAATCTTTATGCAGCAAAAATAACACACAGGATCAGATTGTTTTCAGATGCATTTTTCCACTTTTACAAAACAAATATCTATATGTTAAGTTCTCTATCTCTGTTTTACTTATGATACTATAAAACATAATGAAAGATTTGTGTTACTGCTGCATCAGATACCATTCACGATAAGTTTCTCTTTGGAGAACAATGAAGATTTATACAAGTGCTAACTGTAAAAATAGAAACTATAACTGTGTAAAAGATTATGAGACTAGTTTTAACTAAGTATGTTTTTGCAGTATGTTTTTTTTCATGAGTAGTCTATGATTACATACATTTATATGAATGTAAATGAGGTCAGGATTACTACAATATTCACTTTTTCTGAGTATTCTACTCATAAAGCAAGTATCAGAATTCAAACACAATGTGTACACTTACAACATTATCAGGACTTAGTGTATAAAATCAGTACAACTAAAGTGCACACATTATGATTATAATAAACATGCAAAACAAGAAGGTAAATGATACGAGGATCTTCTGCATCCTTCTTCTGCATCCAGAAACCCATCAATTTAAAATTCTGCATTTAAATTAAAAATATGGTTATTTCCAATCCTCATTCTTTATAGAAAATCTTGAATACGAGAATAAAACTTTACTATATTGACAGACAAATTTAAGGCATACCTCTGGAAGAAGCAAGTTCAGCAAGTGATCTTTGAAACTGGTGGGTGTCAGGAGACTAAACTGGTTCTGTAGACGAAGGAAAGAGACAGAGAAAGATGCTAACACTTTCATTTTAGGCCATGCTCAGCCACCCTGTTGACAGTACTGTGCTCGGCTTGCCTCAGCTGAGACCCTCTGCACAGGCAGCAGCTCTGCAGAGAACAGGAGCTTAAGGATAGAGGTATGTTTTCTGAAAAGCTAAAATCCCAGTTAGTTGAGCATCTTGTATCAAAATCTGCTTGGCTACATGTAAAGCACTGCTCTCTACCATATGATTCATTTTTTCTCATCCTTACTACAGAAGACCTAAGCACATTCATGGAAGCAACTCCATACAGCTCGCTTGTGAGTTACTACCAAAAAAAAAATTATATCCTTTTTTCAGGACAAACAAATGAGCTTTTAATCTCACTGAAACAAATGTTTAACTTTCAGATAGGCAGGAAAGGAAAAGAGGAAAGTGTGCAATAGTGAATGCTGCTATTTTACCATTCAGGTTAAGGTACAAACACAGTAGCACCTTCAAAGTACGCATTCCTTGACAGTCAGTAGATGAGTACTTCCTCAACTTGTTGTCTGTCAGCTGTGTAATGTATTTCCTTATTCATGCTTTAATTAATCTGCAGGCTCCTGGGTTTTATCCAAGTCCTTATTTCTTACAAACATATGGGCAACTAGGTGATGACACTGATGGCAGAGGATGAGAAGAGAAGAAGAACAGTCAGATGTCCAGAAATTCTACATCTAGGTCAATAAAATCTCTGTTTTATGGTCTTGCATTGATACTGAACAATAGGATTGAATAGCATAATATACAATGTACGTTTTTTTTTCATGAGATGAAGGATTCAAAGGGCCTTTTAGGAGATTCTGCCAATCACAATCCTCTGACAGCTGTGATGAGAGTGAACAAAGCCAATTTAAAGTTGTTTTGACAACCCTCCCCATGTAATGAAATTGGGCTTGTGGCCAAATGTACTGGATTATCCACAAAACAACAGTAAATTAGCAAAATCCTTTGTCTAATTCTGGGAATATTTATCAATTTCTGCAACCACTGGACAAAGAAAAGCCTAGAACAGTCTTGTCAGCTGATATTACTCATGGTTTGTTGCCATTCTTTTCTCAAGAATATTGCCTGGGAGAAGGGAAGCAAAATTGAATCATTAATGTTATGGCTAGAGTTCAGCAATTCATACTTAAGATCTTTCTAGATTATTGTGTGTTTCACAATATTTGGGGCACCAGCTTCTCTGAGATTATCCTCCAGAGTAGTGGAGGAGTTCATTATTTGCTTGTTGCTCTCCCTGCTGAAACACATGTTGCAAGAGGACAAACATCTAGAAAATCTCAAAGCAGACAAAGTGTGATCTGCCTTAAGCAGACTTTTTATATTTCCATATTAATGAAGACAAGCCCAAAACAATGGAATTTCTGTTATTTTAAAATTGGTTCATAATTTTTGTATGCAAGTTCTAGTTTTGAATAAGTTTCATATTGTGAACCCTGTGAATAAGATTTCACTTAAAATATCATGAATTAAAGATAGGAAAGCAAGATAGAATTAAAAATTTAAATCATAAATAGTTATTTGATTTAATTGAATATTTGCTTTCAGAAAAGAACACAGTGTAAAATATGATTCCTGGTGTGACCTCCTCCTCTTACTTCTTTCAGGAACAATCTAACACAGTTAGAGTACATCTGTAATGGAGATTAATTTTTTTTCATTTTGCCTTCTCCTTTTCTGTTTTGTAAAAGAAACACAGAGCAGCAAAGAGAAAGCAAGAAAGCAAGAAAGAAAGAAGGAAAGAAAGAGAAAGAAAAGAGAAGGAAAGGAACGGAAGGAAAGAAAAAAAAACCCCGAACACCAAAGCTTTAATCCCTTCCTGATTGGCAGACTGGAAAGCTCTGAATTATTTAACAAAAGACATAACTTCTAACAGCATAGAAGTGACACATAGAGAGGAAACCTTCAAACAGGTGAGAAAGAACACAGTGAAAAGTGAAAACCACAATCAGCTATATGCCCTTCGTCCCAAACAGCACTTCATTTCCTATTTTGTTCCTTCTGTCACAAAGCTTCACCACTTTGTGGCAATTGTTACAAATGCTAAAGCTTGTTTTTCTCTTCCATAATTTCCAGGGTTAAGAGTAAGAGAGTTTGAAGAACGTCGACTAGTATCAACATTGAAAGAAACTGATAGTCAACCAGTTCTTGCAGACTCAAAATTAGGCAACTGAAAGCAACCAAGGCATGTCAGACATTTTTTTAGAAAGCCGTACCCCACATCTCTAGCTAAGAAAGAGAGAACAAATAATAATAATAATAAACTGTAAAACTTTGAAAAATTTCTATCATCCTGCTTTTGCATTGATAATTGGATTTCTACTGAACTTTTCCTTCGCCCCCAAGTAGAAGCATCTGGAAACACTTTAATTTTCCATTGAAGAATTCTTAAAAAATTAAAAAATTATGGACATAGTGTTTTACAGGTTTGGATCCTGAACAAAGTTTTCTTAGAAAAATGCTGATGAAATATCTTTTCTTGGCCCTATTGGTATGACTTACTATAGCAAAGCTCGTATCAGCCAGAAAAATCTGAGCAGGAGCACCAGTGATATCCTTTTCCCCCTGCAGACATTAGGTTTTCAGAAGTTCCCTGACTCGAGTTCTTGAACATGTCTGGTCAGCTATACGGTCAAAACATTTTTTAAGAAGAGAGTTCTGTTAAAATTTTCACTCTGCATTGGGTTTGCTATAGCAAAATCCCAAACTAATCATAGAAGTTCCCAACCTCTCTTTTTAGAAGTTTTATCTCAGTGCAGCAGAAAAAGTTGCTTACAAGTCTGTGGGTGCTTAAACCTCTTTAACTGTGTTCCTGTGAGTGTCATATGCTCCTCTACATAAAAACAGAGTTGCTGCTGGTACGGAGACCTCAGTCTCATACTTCACACATCATAAACACGGTGGTTTTACCCCCAGAGGGACAGACAGCCAGAGAGAGCAGAGCAGAGCACAGACTGTGCAGGGCTGTGATCTGACATCCCCCAGAGTTACCAGTTTTTGGGTCTTTACATCCATGGGACATAGGAGCCCACTGGCCTGATCAGCTGCAGTTGCAGAAGCACATGTGGACACACAGCCAGTGTACAGTGTGGCTAAATGTCTGCATCACAGACAGAATCAGATAGGTCTGAAAGATCACAGGAATAAGAAGAAATAGAAGCTTCAGTAACACAGACATTAAAATCAAATTTACACATGACCTAATCCACAGGTTCACTGAATTTATTGTTGGATTTTAAGCAGCTATAACAGACTGAAATCATTACCCTAACGCTTGGAGCCAAATTTGAACTGCCTGCTATTGCATTCCTTGGCTAACCTATTTCATTGTAGAGGGGATACCTTATGGACATACGATGAGGACACAAGTCAGCTTTTCCCTTCCACATCTGGACCTACCTCTTTGCTCAAACATGCGCTTGTGCATGACAGCAGCAACCACATTCAAGGCTGAGCTTCAAGATGATGGTGAACCGACAAGTGAGTCACGATGCAGACTCACGTGTGCGTGCTCCTGAACAGAGTGAGGGTAGGACTAGTCCGCTTTTCTGAGGCTGCTCCCTGAGCCATCCCCCATGCGTGCACACTGGGTTCTGGCCAGGAGCAGCACCAGAGGCACACAAGTCTGAATAGACCAACATACTCATAACTGCCTGTGAGGAAAAGAAAGCCTCTGAAGGACTATGATGTGGATCAAAGCAACGTTTAGGTGGATTTTGCAGCCAAAATATGTATAGGTAGAAGTATAAGTAGCCTGAAATTCATACCACAAATTCCTCTTTTCTTTGTTGTTCCCTACATCATTTGTTAAAATGAAGGAACTGCTCCCCCAGAATATATCGTAACTCATATCCTGAGTACTGTTTGGTATTATTGCTTGACTAATTCAAATTACATGGTGACCCTGGACATTGTAGATCTTTAATAAAAATTAAGTGGTGCTATTAGCCTTAGGTATAATTGTTTATTATTTCTCAAATATTAACCAATTATCTAGGAGTCTTAAAGTGCAGACAGATAGTTCTACCACAAAAACACCTTGGGAGGTAATTACTTTTTCATTTTATCAGTTTCTTTCACCTAAATATGACATCTCTTTTTCCAGTTTAGACTTAATGAAAAAGCACCACCAACAGAGACAGTGGTCAAAGAACTGCACGAGTTTCCAGGAAGGGAAACATTTATCAAAACATACTGTATGGTTAATGATAGCATGCATGGATAAAGAAGCCTGTAATATACAAAAACAATAAAGTTGGATTAGTGTATCGAAGGTTGTTTGGACAAGATTCAGTTCCATTTCCAAGAGACTTCAATTTCCTTTCACATAAACTCTGTGAAATACTTTATGTGACATGTTTATGACTAGCTGATTTTATGAATGTTATAATTGCAGACCCTTAGGAAGGTTGAGAACAGAATTGCCCCTTCAGCAAGCAAAAAAGCAAACAGATGAACATGGCAATTAATAGTTACAGCTGAAGAAAGAAAATCCACATATCTCAATTACATTACACCAGATTACAGCACTATGTGGTGTATACCATATTATTTAGGACATTTGCAGTTTCTAATGACTAGCAAAAAAGGCACACAAGTTCAAGTGTAGGCAATAGATATGAAACTTTAGGTTTTCTCTCTGATTTATTAGGTTTATTTTATCAGCACATTACATAGTCAAACTTCAGAAATCAACCATCAGATTTACAGTTCATATGTTGTTAATTTCTGCTTAAATTTTCGCTTAGGAAGAGCTCCTAATATTCTCTAGAAAAATGTTATTTTGCTTCCCCTTAAAAGTGTCTATTTGCTTTGTCATTTAGATAGTTCAAGATACTTAAACACTATGGGCTATAAACTTGCCCTAAATACGCACTTTTACTGAGCAGTCATTACAAAAACAGAGCCCAGCAAAATTTTTTTAAGTCAAAATATGAATCTGAATCATCATCTCATATAAAGATAAAACAAGAAAGCTGTGTCGTGTTCTCACATCCTAGATACAAGTAAATATAAGATAAAAAGAGTTTATTTCTTTATATTAATAAACTTAACCACAATTAATAATTTTACATGCAGAAAAACAGACAATGACTTAAAGAAGTTTGATGAAATCAAACTCTAAGGCTATGTAAGGTTTTACAGACGTCCATACCCCAAGGAATAACACAGGATTCATGTCTCAGCCCATCAGGACAATTTCTAACCAAAGAAAAGGTTGGTTGGAAGAGACCTCCACAGGCCACCTAATCCAATCTTCTGGCTGAATCAGAATGAGCTTCAGGATTAACTATTCAGGGCCTTATTGCAACTTGTGACTTTTGTATCCTGGCCTTCCACTGCACATGACTCTAACTTGAGCAGGGAATGTTCTTGATATTTTCTGGCTGCTGCCTATACCTACATGTTTCATGCCTCCTGTACATGTCACAGATTCAATGTTATTTCAGATGTACCTTCTGAATACTTTGTGGAGTTTTTCTCCTCTGGACTTTAATGGTTTGTATTGTAGATACAAATTCATCCAAAATAAAGAAGAAGTACAAAACCTATTTCTGTCTTCACCTGAAGCTCTTCAACGTTTTTCCTGGACACACTGAAGCATTTTTAACTCTAGAAGTTGTAGATCTTCAAGCAGCCTCTTGAATGTCTGTATCCTATATATCACTCCATCTAGCTCTCTAATAAGTAAGAAATTCAGATTCTGCTTTCTTCAGTTAATGTCTTATATAACTCAGATTTTTCTTTAAAAAAAAATAGAAGTATAGTTCAAACAATAAAAAGGCTGAAAATTTTATAAATACAACAGTAAATTTTTTGTGATGGAATTTAATTTCTCTCTCAGTTGCTTATTCACATTTCATGCAGTAGGCATTCCTGGAAGAAACATGCCTTCCTATCACTTTTTATATATTTTGTTTATTTTTAACAGTAAAAAATAGCTGCAATTCACATTCCTCACTCCACCAAAAACTCCTTAGAAAAGACCTAGAAAGAGAGAAATACGTCAGTTGAGTTAGACAGACATTTATATTTATGGTCTAAATGGAATAACTACATTTTGTTTACACATGCATTTTCAAATTGTCACTGATCTCTGGCTCACAAATATCTAGATGAATTTTCCATGCAGAAAAATCACTTTTGCTGCCACTTTATCAAGTGGTTGCATCCTTTTAATGAAGACTGGGATACAAAATCTTATATTTATATTTCATTGAAAGACTCCCCTTCAAGTAAAATGGTTGCAACTGTAGGTGTTAACAAAAAAAAGCTACCTAACTTCCTGAGACTGCATCGTGGGGAGAGGATAATTACTGTTACTGGTCACAGAACAAATATTTCAGAGCAATTTTTCAGTAACTTTACTGTGTTATCTGTAACATGCCTACTAACTCATCACCTCTATGTCTACTTCTAACTTTTCAACACTCTCAATATATTAAAAATTTCCTATTAAAACAGAAACAAAACATGACAGAGTGTTTCCCTTTGTCCTCACCTGCATTTCACACTAAAAGATCCAGGGTGAATACGATTGAGTATTAGCTTTTAAAGGAAAACCTATTGGATTTATCCCTTGCAAAACCCTTGAGAAAGACTTTTCCTATTCTTGCTACACAAGTGAACTGATTGATCATAGTAAGTCAGTGGATTGGAAGACAAAAAAACTTCTTTACTTTCTATAAAAGAATTTCTTTAAAATCCTTTACCAAAAAACTTCCAAGGGATAGTTCTTTATATCAAAATGTGATATATGTAAAATATAATCAAACATATTGCAAGATATTTCTTCCAAGAAATATTCTTACTGTCAGGATGGGTTTATTCACCATTCATCAAAAAACCCCCCAAAAAAACCCAAAACCCACAAACATCATAAACACTTAGTTATGCAGCCTTAGTTATGCATCACACCATCATATATACATAAAACCTTCTAAAGAAAAATGTAGAATAACATGAAGTTTAAAAAAGTGAATCACTGAAGTTCTGAGGTGTCGGTATTAAAGTTGAGAGCAAAGATTTAGTTCACGTCTCTTGTGACTTTTTAAAATAGTGTGGAGTTAATTAATCACATGCCATTCTCCACAGAAGTTTACCACTTCATTCAGCATGCAGAATGACTGACACTGGGATCCTGAAATAATGTTTAATATTGGGCTGTCTTCAGTGTGTGCTTTTCACAGCTTTTACTTAGCTAACTTTAGCTCAAATCCCAATCTGAACACAGACTCTACTTTTCCCTGGGTGTTTTTCAATGTCACTGTAATATAAGAATGTATTTTCAAAATAACAATGTGAAGCAGAGAGATTTAGCTATCTTCACTTTACAAAGGTTCCAATTATGTTAGGAATCCAGCCTGAAATACCTTACCCAACTGGTTTTCAAAAACACACCAGAGGTATTCTCTAAAACGCAGCTTCAATTGGCTTTATTCATCACTGCAGCTTCTCCCAGTGCCACGGCATGAGGTGAGTCCAGGTACACAAAAAATTATGTACATAGAATTAGACATCCCTTGTGAAAAGTCTGGTGTAAGAAGCTTCCTAACATCATGACTGGGCAGTAAAGAATTTGGTTCTCCAGGGTGAAACAATTGCAAGACTGTATTACCTCTCATCATCAGCTGTAATCACAAGATACATTCACTAATACCTTCTAGTTCCTGCACTAACATGGGAATGAAGAAGACAACAGCTTTATTAATGACAACATTGGTTCAACCCTGGTTTTTGTCATAAATGAATATCTTCACTGGAAAAACAGCAAACAATCACATAATGGAAGAATGCACCTAAATCTGCCACACTAACCCTGCACCAAATCCAAGATGGACAGTTTGGGGTCCTGCCTCTAAAACTGAAAACACTGGGACTGTACTGTCAGCTGCCAGCTAATCTTAGACGTACTTAAGTTTTCACTACCTTCTCTTTCACAATTTTTAACTTCAGAGCTCCACAGGAGCTAAAGCACGCCAAGTCTTTACAGTCTGGGCAACTCAGCAACCAGCTTGTGCCGAGGCTCTTGTCTAGTGTCTAGAAGCAATGCATTTGTCTGCTTTCATCCTCCAGGGCTTTGCCTCAGCCAGTGCTCTCAAAACACATTTAATATGCTCCAGAATTATTGCCTCTCACAAAAAGCAATGCTACAGTCAGAAGTAGCGCCTTCTCTGTCTGGTTTTAAAAAGTACTGACCCCTTTTTTCTTTGGAAATAATATATAGTCACCTATCTCCACGAGGTGGCTCTGAGCTGTGCTATCTAAATATATAAAAATACCCTGTTTTGCTCATAACGATGCAGTTAAACTGCAAGAATTAGGATGCACCCCTGTTCCGATCCATTCCTGCTTCTTAGCTCCGGGCAACAAGATGCTAATTGGGCTGTTCAGCATGCAAACATTTTGAATTTCATTCCAAAGTACATGATGCTCATATTGGATGATTATTGAGAGGCCAGTGTCTCCGCTTCTGAGATTAATTCTTTATGTACATTCTCACTACCATGTAACATTCTTTTAATTTCTGTAGCTCTGTCTGATAATTGGCTTCTTCTTGATCATTTTAATGGAAGACTTTTCAGCAAATCTAATGTCATGGGCTTAATAAGAATAATACGAGAAAAACCCCATTTTCCTCAGTTTTCTCTGTAGCTCCATTTACTTTCATAAAAAGTTCAAATTCTGATAGTAATATCTTTCAGATGGCTGCTGCATGTTTGGAGAGTTCAATTTGCAATGGAGTCCTATGCTCTTTCTGTACTTTTTTATCAACTCTGTATTTCTCTTTCAAGGTCTTTCTTCCCATGCCATACACTTCTATCATTGGGTAAGATTTACAAGTTGTGGTGAAGAATTGTTTCTCATAATTAAGTCTGTTGCACATTCAAGTAAGTTGTAAATATTTATAAAAGCTTAAAAAGGATAGCAAGAAGTTTGAATGAATTGGTTCCTTAATGTCAGAGTATCTCCAAGAACATGTTAGCCCAAGGCTAGTGCTGTTGTATGACAACCTGTACGGATCCAGTTTCCCCTGTGCACTTAATGGACATTGATGCCTTGATGCTAGATGCCAGTGCAGAGTTCAAGTGCTAAAATATGACCCCACCTTAACTTTTTAGTTGTCTAACTGCTCTGTTTGTTCTGTGTCATAACGTGTATGGATAAGAACTGAATGAAGGTAGCTCAGACGTCTCTGAGTGTGGCAGCACCTAACCACAGTGTTTGGCTTCACAGCTTTAATAACATTTTTCAGTGTAGCTTTGACTGTACTCCTTTAGTTTTGCAAAATGTGTAGTGATGTCCTTCTCCTCCCTTGTCATTCCGTGGTATTATTTTGAGGCTTGTATTTCCTACCAGTATTGCTGATGAGCTGGCCTAGACTGTGTATGGAGCACTACCAAGGGAACCCACTGATGTGCATGGATACTCTTTTTCCCTCTCCTTGAATAAGAATGAGGTACTTTTCACAGATATTTGCCAGCAGCAGAGAATAGAAAATTTTGATTTTAAAAGAAACTTAAAAGCATGGCCATATCTAGTAGATTTTAGTGGGATCGTCGAAGAATATGTCTACGCAAATATATTCTCTTGCCAAACTTCAAGTCTTTCCTCCACAGGAAATGGACTCCAGATGAAGAGATGACCACAGAGAAGGTCATCACATCCATTTTTGGCACTAAAAAAAAAAAATAAAAACATAGCTTCACTTCCAGGAGTGGCTGAATTCTTACTCCCATACCCACTCTTGCTCAACCTTCCTCTCTCATCTCCCTTTTGCCCTGCTCCATACCAAAATATCAGAAAAATTTGGGAACTTTGAATGTAAAAGTGTCAGACCAGGGGTTAAAGCTGTGCTTTTAAAATTTGGAAACCAAGATCTTACTTTAAGTACCAAGAAATCTTTATAATTACAAAAAAATCCTGTTAGAGAATGGTAAGATCTCCTGTAATTTAACCTTGGTACTAAAAGGGATAAGAAATTTCCTAATATTTTATTCTTGATTTTTTCAATACCTCAATCTGCACCAAATAACTGGAGTTCAGATAAGGGTGAATACACAAAACCTATGAAGTTAACAATAAACACAGTAAGCAATCTGTAGCATTTTTCCTATATAGTGGCTCAAACCTGACTTTAAATGGCTATGGTAATTTTCAGTGATCACAGCTTATTTCTCCTTGCATTTGAATTTATTTTTTCTGGATCAGGAAAATATTTGTGTATATTAATATATTTATACATATATAAAATTTATAAAAGTGATAACATATAAAATTTTAAAATCAGATTACTTTAGTATACTATTAACACAGAGGATTAATCAAATAGTATAAGTTGGATTCTAGTGCTTTCCGTCAGGTCCTTTGCAATTCAATGCTTTTTGTCACCTTTTTCAAAACTGAAACAACATTGTCTCCGGAGACCCATGTGCATAGGAACATGGCAATTTTCTCCAGAAAATATATTATTTGAGAGTGTCATTATAACTAATATCTAGTTTGCTGCTTTGACCTAAGAATTTCTTTTTTACATCATAGAGAAACACTGCATATGTGAGGCCGAACACTTTTTTGATTGCTCTTTCATCTTGACAGATGCAGCGCAGAGACATGTAAGTGACACCTACTGAGAACAGTAATGGACTTCTTTCCTGAATTTTAAAACTCGACAGAGCATTTGGAATCTGGATTCAGATGAAAACCATGAAAAATTCACAAATCCAGACATCTCACTCACTAAGGTAATAATAATAAAGAAATCACTTTCCAGGTATCTTTTGAATAATTTACCTGCATTTCTCACTCTACTGAATTAAGAGACATATTTTAATAATTCTAACTGATGGAAAAGGAGCCCTCACATTATTGCAGGCTGTACTTGTTAAGCTAACATCTCGAAACTGGCTTTGGCTGTAGTATAACCATGAAATATATTGAAGTTCGCCAATATATAAACACAAAGACAATGATTTGTAATTGTCCTGGTTTTGTATATGTGCAGAGATAAAACAGCATAAACAATTTTGCAGGGCAGGTTTTTGCCTGTATGGATGACTTTAACAAAAGAAAGTTCACCTTCAAGTGATTGACTTGGTAGCAAAGTTCCCAGTGAAAAGCAATCTGCTCTATTCTGGAGAAAGATGCCTGGATGAGTTCTAGCATCTGATGAGCTGAAGGCTGACAGTGAGAGGTACGCCCTCATTCACTGATATTTTCTTGATCCAAGTTTGAGAAGGTTTGTTTTGGCACAAGATGATAATCACTATGAGAATGAGAGGTTCACAGGCTGAGCTGAGTAATGTGAGAGAAATATGTGACATGAGATGAGATAGGGGGAAGATGACATCTGGCATCAGAGTTGGTGGATAATCTGTTTAAAGATGGCTCTGTAGACAATCTTGGAGGCCCCTGCACTGATGTTTTGAGGTAACCCTTTTGCAGTTTCCCCAGGATGAGTGACAGGAATGGAAGCAGCTTGTGTGGAGGTGGCAGCAGGTCAAGACCTCATCCTGAATGTAGTCATGAACAGTGGACACACTTATATGCCGGGTCACATGATAAATCCAGATCTTAAACCGGGAAAAGACATTTAGATCACCCTTTAATATTTTCTCCTATTTCTCCACTGCTGGATCTGCTATTCAGATTTCTAAGCTAGCCCTCCAAGGACATCAAATCTTCTGCATTAAGTCAGGGAATCAGAAAGGCACCATGATATGATTAGGAGCACAATCAGGTATGGTACCATAACAGAAGGTCAAGAGAATGGGAGTCAAAGCCCTGGACATCTCCCAGAAAAATTCTTCACAACCATCACAAAGATGACAGAGCAGAATCACGTACCTGGAATATATTGTCTCGGTCTTGAGGGTATCTTCTCTACAGTTCCTCAGTACCCAGGTAGATGCCAAGCAGGAATAAAAATGAGGTGCAGATCATTTAATTTTATTTCATTTCACTTCATTTCATTAAGCTGCGCTCACCTGTAATTAATTTTTAGCATGACAGAAGTCATTATCTTTATCCTACGTTAAATTTGACCAAGAAAGAAATTTTAGGTCTGTGAGGAGTCTATCATTCATAATTTAATTTATATCTTGTGCATAAGTAGGAATGAATAGGCTGTGCACAGGAAAGCCTGGGTTATGCAAAATTGTCAGGACATTTTTTGGTGCCGCCATCTACTGAAATACTGGATGAAATTTTCCTTCTTCTGAGGTAAAAATGATAGTGCCTTTTTGTGCTTAACATCCATGAAAATTACAGCTATTACTCTATCAACTTTCAAGATTTCCTTTCTAACTATGAAATTTTCCTGTGTCATTGATCTAAATTCAAGTAGGTAAAGTAGCCTGGGACTGATGTGGGCAGACACTGAAGGGAAAAAGGAATGAAGCCATGATTTGTGATGGTCACAGCTGAAATTTAGTCAGCTGAACTTTTGAACGACGGCAGACACACTGGCTGAAATTCCAGATGATATATTAGACTGAACAACCTTAAATTTTCCCATTTCTAACTTTAGTGATTTTACTGAAACCAAAAAACAAACAAAATAGAAAAAGCATATAAATAATGGATGCTTAGAGCACCAGTGACTCATGTAGAGTTGGGAGAATTATACATAGTAAATAAATTATAAGATAAATTTTTCCTTTTTCTATTGGCAAATTGTCTTTGCACAGCTGATAATTCTCCTAGATTTATTTATTTGAAATTAACCAATTAATTATTCATGCAATTAATTCATGGCTGTATCTAATTGTAAAAGAATTATTTGGAAATCTACAATAATAAGGACTTATAGGACCATGATTGCACAATATTTCACTGAATTTATTTTTGCTCTAGGTCAGCTCTGCAAAATTTCAGCTTCAGTTTCCAAATATTCATGTATGTGAATTTTAAAATCCTTTTACAATAATATTCTTCAATATTTGCTTATAAGTTTTATATACCAGTGGACATTTCTATAATAAATATCTCTACTAAAACTATTTGCAGAAATCAAACAAAATAACAGAACTAAAAAGACTAAGTATTGAAGGAATATTTTCCAGGAAATAGTGTTGAGCTGGACTTTTAGGGACAGTGAATTTTTTAAAAAGCTTTGCTTATTCCTGATACCCACACAAGCATGCAGTCACTAAATGGTATTAACATTTGGCAAGGCAGCAAATGTGCAGGTTATGCTGTGACTCCTGATGGGAAGAGGAATATTAGGGAGCTAAGGGATCAACAGAATGAGGTTTCAATTCATTAGTTCTTCAGTGATCATTTCAGATGCCTAGTACCAGAACTCCCTGATTGACATTCAACATTCATTGGAAGACAAGTTGAAGTCAGAAAAGCTACAAGAAAAGGCAACAGAAATGGCTACAGGAATAAAGCAGTTGCCTTGAGAAGAAAAATAAAAAAAGACTTTTGGAGAGAAGGCTAAAGGGAAATACAAATGAGGTTTATATAATCTTCATGATGACTGAGTAAGATCAGTGAGAACTGTTGTATAGAAAATTCCTAAAATCAGGAATTTCAAAGCTCTGAATCTCATAAAAGATCGTAAAACAGATGGAAAAAATTAGATTTTTTTATTGAATAGGTAATGAACTTTTAAAATGTGTTTTCACAGGAGACTGTGCAGACAGATAGTATCAGTGTTTCAAAAAGAGATCAGACTGAGATACTAAAGAGTATATGCAGGGATATATACTCTGTCGTATATCCCTATGTATCACGTATCCAATGGCTGTGAATCCCAGGAGAGGAAAAAGGCAGGTGGCCAAATTCACATATTCTGACTAAATATCATCCCCCACTGCCAGTGTTAGAAGCAGGGTGAGGTGTAGGAAACTGGCCTCACTCAGTAGGATGTTTATCACATTCTTGCAGAATCTGAAACATTTCTAGTATGTGCGTTTTCTGTTTGTTTATTTCTGCTCCAAATAAACATTGGTTTCCTATGCACTATCAATCATTTTCTTGTGATCAGGTAGCATGAGGCAGTGGTTATAAAAATTTCAGCACCTTCACAGAGCAGAGAAAACCTTTATATCTGTGTATGGTCCTTAAAGATCCTGTAGGGATTTACTGGGACATATTCATTCCACATCCGCCTCCCCATATGAACTCTGTACAGTTTCACAGTCTCACAAGACTGGATCTCTAGATGTTGAGCCTGCTGTTTTTGAAAGATGAAGCATTACTTTTGTTCCATGAGAAATTTCTCTCTTAAGGGTTTACCTGCTCTTGTGCTTTATTTGCTGGACAGGGGAAGTGCACACGAACAAGTCCTAACCAGTGCAAAACCTGTGGGCAAAAGCAATGGTACAAACTTTTTTTTAAGACCAAAAGGGTCAGAGCAAGCTCAGTTTTACAAGTGTGTTTAAAGAAGAAAGTCCTTCCAGACTCCATAGCTGACAGTCTCTCCCGTGGCTGACAGAGAGAAAAAAGACAGTTTTTCTTTCATGCCCTGTACTTTCTTCCTCATGACATAAACAGCAAAAACGGAGAGTAACGGACAATTTTCTGCTATCCATTTCTCTTGTGGCAGCAGAGGAAAATAAAAGGGACTCTTTAAGTGCCACCCATTCACAAATCTCTTAATTTATGAAAGTTACACAGATTTCACAAAATCACATGCTTCTGAACAAAACAGATGAAACATTTTCCACTTTACATAACAGTGAGGAACTGATTACACTGTTTTGTTTAGTTGCCTGTAAAAAGTACTAATGACTAAGTATTCAGGCTGCAAGAAAAATGAAGTTCTCTTCCTTCCTTAGCCGTGTATGATATCATCATATGTTTGTTGGTGAAGCCCTGAATGCAAACCTGCAGCAGCAGCACTTCAACACAATTCATGCAGCTACATAAATTCAGTTTCTTGTCAGAGAGATGTTTTCAGTTTAAGGCATGCATTTGGGCTATGAAGCAACTGAGATGGTCTCTCCGTGTTTATATTTCTTCAGAGTGACATAACAAACTTTCAATACAGAGGTCAAGCATCAAAGACAGTTACAGGTTGTTGGCATTCATTTGTCTTCTGGGTACAAAAGAGAATACTTATTCACTTTGAACACTGAAGAGCTGAAACAAGACTTTAAATCACCGTATGTTAGAGGCTAGTTCAAAGAGCATGGAGTATAACACCATACTACTGGTTCTATAAATGGAGGGAAATACATAGGGACAGAAGAAATATCTATAAAAAACCATAACAACCCACAGTGTCTGCTGTTACAAGTGTGAGAAAAAAAAATTGAACAGGATGAGAACTTATACTGAAATTTTAAATAAAAATCTAAAGTACAGATTAAGCTGTGACTTTATGTAAAATATTAGCTGATTTGCCCCAAATCTTTCTATAATCATGCTAACAGCATGATGAAGAAGAATGAAATAATTCTTTGCAATGGTTTCTCACAGGAAAAACCATTCCATCCTATGTTAGAGGATGCAAATCAAGTTTAACAGGCTCACAGCTCTGGAAATTATTGCATGAGGAGAGAAACAAACGGAATAAGTATATAACTGGTCACTGTAGGTGAAAAAAACCCAAAGAGATCTCATATTTATACATAGACCTGAATTAATGAAAAGAAGTTTATGTCATTGTTCTAAAGCAGGAAGGGAAAGGGAAATTTGGGGAGCAATGGTTGACATTACTTTTCTAAATTTGAACAATCAGGGTGGTTCAGGTGGAGTGCTTAAAAAATGGGGCATCTGTTCAACACTGCTGTGAAAACCACCATTTCTTTAAATTGATTTATGTACAACTACAAGGACATTTCATGGGAAAATACAACATTTGCTGCTCTAGAACTTATACTAAAGTCTAACGAAATGACACTTTGATTTGAGAAAAGTGGTAGAAGGCTGTGACTGGTGGCTTAAGACAGCTTTGCAAAGAGCAACAGCAGTCAAGAAGTGTAATAGAAGCAACATTTCAGAAAGAAGTGAATAAACTGTATATGCAGTTAGCAACATAATCTGAGCCGACCCCCAGATCTGTCCTCCAGCAACTGTGAAAGGGTCGTGCAGACTCATTGGAATGATGAAATACATAGAAAAATATATGTTTAACCTCTTTGAACCAGCAGCCAGAAAAATACAGCGCAATGATGCTGGATAGCTTAAAATTCTTAATGAAGTGTTAGAGGACCTGGAGGGATAATGAAATACCCTAACTCAGAGGTAATAGTAGTAAATGAAAATCAAAACAGCACGTATTTAAGGAGAATAGAGACAGCACAAGCAAGTTTTCACTATCTTACAATATGGTACTGGATCAAAAGAAGAAACCCACAGACCACTGGACTAGCAGAGGACACCTATAGTCCTAATATTTAATTTCTTTGTTTAACAGACTGGTTACATGTATTCAAAACATTCCAGAACCTTAATATGGCTCGTAACCTGCTGTTATTTTTGTACTTGATTACTAGGGGAACATGTGAAAGACTGGACTTAAAAGCGATTTTAGTAAGAAGTTGGAGCTATTATCTCATGCTGAGACTCCTGCTACCTAACATTGATTGGGTAGAAAAAAAGACCCTGTCAGCCTCTCTTGCTAAGAAAGATTTCTGAACAAACATAGCTTTCCCATATGAGGTGATAGTTTAAAAATAGGAATATATCTTACCACATACAGTTTTCTACAAATGAAGTAGTGACATCAAACACAGTAGTTGTTGGCTTATTTAAAGTTGACTTCTTAACATGGTATCTCCACTCAGTATGACAGGACAGAGTTAAGAGCTGAGCAGTAAAATTCAAAAATTTGCCATTTACGCAGGGAAAAAAAATAATGATAGGTTGAATCATTCCCAAAATGAAACTCATAATAATTCTGAGCAAATGACTGCTTTTAACAGTTATTTACTCTATTTTATAGCACAATGTTAACCTAAGCCATAAAACATAATGACTTGGACTGCAGAAGTGGCAGCACGTTTTAATTTTCATTCCAAAAATACTAATACATACTGTTTGTTACTTTTGCTTTAGTGCTTTGTATTTAATGTGCAGGAATTTGTTGTAAATTGCTATAAAAATTGAAATTAATTTCTAAAGCAAAATAAAAGCAAATTATTTCCTTCTGAACCCCTCAACCATCTCCTGGACCCATAAAATAGTTTCTTTTATTGAACTGCTCATGAAAAATGTAATGTTTTTCCAAAGCAAGTTCTCTGCAGTGATGTGCCAAGTGATCTGATCATAATGAGGGAGCTGGGTAACCATGGAGTTTGTTTTCATCTACTTCATAATTACATTGCTTATAGTTCATGTTTTTAGCCTGCAGCTACTACAAAAACTTTTTCAGTGTGTCTGACAGCCAAATCAGCTTTTCTGTCCTTGGTCTCTACAGCAGCCATGGCTGGTTGTAGCCATTCTGATGGATATCTAAGTGGTCTCAGGCATAACACCTTGTGCCTAATTGAAGCTAAAGTACTGTACAAGGTGAAAATCAATGTGTGGAGGGGAGAGAGAGTGATAGAAGATGTCAAATGCCATTTCTGACAAGCACTTTTGGCTGTAAAGGAAACACAGGCCTCCCATAAGATGGAAAATTGTGGTCCCAAGCCTTTGTTTACTCAGTGTTCTCATTCTCAACCCCCTTAGAAAATTAACTAATTGAGCCACTTTGTTTATTTTTAAAAATTAGCAGTTTCACACAAAAATTTGAGTGTGACAGAAGCCTTTACTCAGAGAACTGTTGAGAAAGGAAGAAAGCAAAAACTAAATTTCTCAGAGATTTTTGGAACACAAACAGTGAAGAGGACAAGAAGCAGGGAAAGATGATTTTCTAGATTCACTTCTAACAAACAGGAGACAACTGGATGAAAATCAGAGGATGAAAGGCAACTCTGATGGACTGCCAGCAATATGACAACATTCATTACTTAGGAAGAAAGAGAGTGAAAACAGAATATTAAGACTGAAAAAATGTGTTAAAAGCAGACTCCAAGAAACTCAGAGCTTTTTAAGTATACTTTTGTGGAAAATAAACCTGATGAGGAAAAAACTGGGTTCTAAAAATTTAGCTATTGTTTTAAAAATTATGTCAAGGGCACAAGTGTAAATTACAGTGGCAGATGAAAGATAGAAAGTGAAATGGGTCTTAACGAGTTTGCAATCACTTAAAATTTAAGAATGAAGAATAGAGATGTAGAAATTAGGTAATTTATGTAGGAGCTTAAAAGAATAGTTGGGGCATGAGGAAAAGAATAGAAGAGCCAAAGCTCAAAGCAATCACTGCTGGCAAGAGATGTGAATAGCAAGAACACCAGCAGGAGGGCTGGCCACCTCTCAAGGGACCAGGAAGCTATCAACATATGATATCAAGAAACTGAAAGTAAATCTAATGTCTTTTTTGCTCGAGTCTTCTCTAAAAGGTCAAGTTCAGTCAAACAGGCAATGCAGTTAATGCTCATGACAAAAGGATGAGTCAAGATATAGAAGGATAAAAACAAGCCTGAGATTGCTAAAAGTATTTATACACTTGTAAGTCAGCTGCACATGCCCATTTCCACTCCAAGTCATGTAAAAAAATAATTTCACTAATGTCAGAGGCATTAGAAGTCCTTCTGGAAAATTTGTGACAATAAGTGAAGTTCCAGAAGGCTAATACAGCGAAAACAACATCCACTTTTAAAAGTGCAGGAGGAAAATAGGAATTACAGGCAGTTGGCTTAACTTCACTGATACAAATTAATTACAAAATTTGTAGAAAGCGGGAAGATAATCTGGACACCAACCAGAGCCAACACAGTAGTCAAACATGTCTAATTTTCTTCTACAAGATGAGGAGATTTTGTGTGTGGAAATACAATGTTTTTATGTCAATAAAATGCAAACACTTTTAAGACAACATACCAGATGCCAGAGTGTGCTGAAATATTCTGGGCAATTGTACTTTCAGTAGTGAATCAGAGGTCAGATATTGTCAATTTCCGATAGGCAAGCAGTACTCTGGGAGAGGTAAATAGGTGTCCTACCCCAGAATATGCAAGCCCTCAGCCAGCACTGGCTCTTGTTTCCAGTGAGGGTCATTGACCACACAAGGCTCATAAATAGAAGGTATTGAAGAACAGTAACAGGTCTGAGAGAGGGTGCTTACAAAGAATATTTCAAACATAGGGGTAATCTAGTTTGGAGAAGATATACAGAGTAGAAAGTAACTGATGCGCAAACGTGATACAAAAGAGGAAATAAGTTGTTCTCCACACTGAGTGTGGGTAGGGAAGAAATGAAAGCTTTACACTGGGAGATGAAATTAAGCCCCAGACTAGGAATTAAACTTCCTAGTGGGAAGACCAGACAAGAGCAGGAATCGATTTCACAGAGACACATTAGAAATCTTGGTTTTTAAAAGCAGATGGCGCAGACATTTTCAACATCAACCCAAGATCAAGGAAATGGGCTGGATTACCTCAATTTCCTTATATATCTACCTGCCCAGCTGCTGAGGGAAGGGCAGGAAGGAAAGACAAAACCAGTTCAAGGTGGAAGAACTTACTGAGAGGACTGGATAAAATTCACCGCTCTGCAAAAATTGAATACCAGGTCTGTGTAACATGAAGGTTTTCCCAAAGTGCTCTACTGGAATTACACTGTAATGACGGATCTTCTGGACAAGAACCTTCCCATCTCTTCCAAAATAAAGTGTACCAAAACCTCTGAATTGCTCTGGTTATTTGAATTTAATCTTGTTTACTGTATTATTGCCAGGAAGTAACCAAAACCAAAGTCCCACTGTGTTAAATATTATATTAGAACAGAAGAATGAATAGTTCTTATATCAGAGGGCTCACAGTTCGAAGGTAGACGCAATTTACTCTTTCTGCTTTCTTTTTTTTATCTTTGAGATCTCTGAAGAAATGTAAATACATGTTTTCAGTATAGATATATTATATCTGAAATTTCAAGGAAAATACCTCTGTTATCACACTAATTTTCAGTGCTTATAGTTTTCTACAATGAGCATTCTAAAAGTTGAACTGTTTGAGGGCTATTTTAAATAGGTCAGGGTTTGAGTGTTTTGAGGTTTGGGGGTATTATTATTTTAAATATTTCTCTATGTAAAATGTCTTTGTAGTTGGAAAAATATTCTACTAATTTGCAGTCACCAGTACTTGAGAACAGAACTTAGTACAGCAACCGTATCACACTAGAAATTGTTTGTCATTTCTGAATTACATAACCTGTATCTTGTCTTTCCAGTCTGAATCTGATTTTGTAAGGCAATGCAGTTTTAATCTGGTCCAAATGTCATTCATGGCTATTGTCAAACATTCCATATCTTTAATGTGAGCTAAAGAAAACAACCATTCACATAAAGAACATATTGCATGAAATGACTGTATGAGTTTTGAATCTCTTAAACTTTAATGTTTTATATTGATGTTTTTCAAAACTGTCCACATAGTTTCAAATTATTGGAGCAGTTTTGCTATGTGTTTAGCACTTTAAAGTACATTCTTTCAACATAGCTTTGCTGGAGCATAGAGGGAATGAAAGCAACATCACAGCATTAGAGAAAGGAGGCTCATGGTAGAATGCATTTGCAGTGTGAATGAAACAAATATGCAAATGTTGTGCGCCCTTTCCTAGAGAATACATCATAAAACCATATTATGTACATGACTCTTGTCTCATAATATACGAGAAAATGTCTTTTAAAAAAATTAAAAGTAACTATTGCTAAATATGGGAATTCTGTTATAAATCCCAAGGGTTTTTTTCCACTGTGTAGATTGTCTATTTGAATAACTATGATGTGAACCTACTTCTTCAAAGAAATAACAACTTATGACATCTAAAGTCGGTGTTGATCTAACCTCCAAACTATAAAGTTTGTTTTAAAATAATTCTTAACATTTTCCCGTTACAGACAGTGATTATCTTAAGCTAATACCAATCAACAAATATCACAGGTTTTTGTATTTCACTTACAATTTCATTCTTTTAATGGTGTGTTGCAGATGCATTTATTGTATATATTGGTGTCTGAACTTTATGTTGCTTTTCTCTCATCTTTTTCTCCGTCCCCTTTGTAATATGCAAACTGAATTTCTGCAAAATTCGAAATGGCTATTTTCTTTTTGTCAAGCTTGGTTTGTGACTCTTTTTCTCTTGGTCTTCACATTTTCTTTCAGTTCCTTTCTTCTTATAAGACGATTAAAGGATCAATACATTTATTCTGAGTTTTTTGGCTCTATGCATACACATAATCAACTTTAGTAGACCAGTTAATGAACCTAATCCACTGTGTTTATTTTAACCCTCTTTTTTGAGTAAGAATGGACTGAAACATTTGTGTAAAGTTTGGCTGTGTGTTTTCATGATTTTTTGAAGCAGGCTATGTGTGTGAATTTAACCAAATGTCTAACTGTTTGCAATATAAAAGCTTAGTTTTCCATAGTGACATCTATGCAACTAAATCCATGATAACAGTAAAAAAAGTCCCACAGTGAGGTATATCTGGATTTATTCAGAGCTTGAGTTAAACTCAGTAACACATCAGACTCATGGAAGCTTCTCCTTCTCATGTTTAAAAGTATTAGTAATAACATGTACATAAAAGTTTGAAATGCAGTTACCATGAATGCTATGTATTTGATAGAATATGAAACTAGGCAGTAACAATAAAAGTATAAATTGAAGAAAAGCTTAGCAATTAAAAAAAAATTATTTCAAGTGGAATTTCAAATGATTTTTTTTTATTTCCACATTCAACATTACAAAACTAGAAAATATTTTTAAAATTTTCATTGCATTTGATTGGTAGCTTAATTTTAAAGACTGTAATTTAATGGGTTCATTACCTTACAATGAACCCATTAATCCATGTAATTCATTTACAAGGCTGAAAATCTGACCAAAGCTTGTTGTAATAAAAATGAGGCAGTTTTCCCTCGTTTGACTTAATAATTTTTAATATCTGAAAAGACCCCACATATTTTGTATTATATAATAGAATATATAAATTTATAGTTTGCAGTAGTTGTAGATTTAAATGTACATTTTATTTGTTTGCAATATTTATGTTTTGTTTTGAAATTTGGGAAACATACTTGTGCAATTTTTCTCCTTGGCTTAGATATTCTTAAAATATACTACAGTGAAGTGACATGGTCCACAATCTGTTTGCACATTATAGCAATTAAAAATGATACAATATTGTTGCTGTCTTTATGCAAATGAGAAATGAAATAGGCCTGAGATGATTTAGATACACCCGTAAATCAGACAGGCTAAACAAAGTAAGCTTTGCTTCTCACAGATGTGACAGCCAGATGTGGCTCTGCTTTTTATTTCATAGCTGTAATCTGTACTGGATTTAAGTTGTTTCCTGAAAATGAGGCAGGCACTCAGAGCTGAAACATCACTAGTTGCTTCAGGTCAGTACTTGTTTTTAGCTGGGATAATTTCTCTGTTTGGACTCTCTCTGGGGAAGAGGTGAAGCAGGAATTGTTGTTTCAGGGCTTTTTTTTTAAAGGGTACTTAAGAAAGGCCAGCAGATTTCATGGCATCCAGATAGTGGAATCATTCTTTAGTTTTCTGCTTGTTTAAAAGATACATTCAAATTATTAAATAGTTTTTGGCAAGTGGTGCAAAATGTTTTCACTGTAGTAGGTTTGTTTCTATACTACATTAAATTATCGCTCTTTCAAGCCAAAATTAATACATATCCCAGGATGATCATGTTTTAGTGTAGAGAGAGTGTATTATTGGCAGGGTCCCTTGGTGAAACAGGAAGGTTTCATGGGCTTTAGCTTTCACCTTTTTCTGCTCTATACAGTTGCTAATGCCTTCTCTAGAATTAAGAGACCAAGCTTTTTCCTTGGCATGCGCATTCTTCCAATTAAAGGTAATGAGTGAAATGCTGTCCTCAGTTACATGATCATGAACTCCAAGAACTTGGTGCCAATTTTATTGGAAATGATGAGCAAAAAAATCTAAAATTGAGCTGTGATTGCCTGTATGAGATTCAGGAAATGGTATCATGTCTCTGTGCATTGTACAGTCCTTACTCCTGTTGCCTTGTAAATGAAGACTCCACATCTAATCCCTTGCTCTAAATCTAACCTCTGCCTGCTCCAAATTAGTAAAAAATTCCTAGGTACTTGATAGTAGAAACCCAAGATGCTGATGCTTTCACAGAAAAAAAAACCAGTATTCAAACACCCTCCACTTGCAAATGGATGAGGCAGAAAGGTGACCTTAAAAGTTGACAGTGTGTCAATTTTGTTTAGGCCTTCCTATTCATCTGCTTGCTGTGGGCTTTTCCTCTATTTAGACACTGCTTTTCCTGGATTGTCTGGCAGCTACTAGGCAGTGATCAGCTCTGAACCTCACAGCTCTGCCTTGCTGTAAATTTGAGTGTTCTGAAACAATGGGCAAAGAGCTGCATCAAACTGGGTTATGCTCATCAGGACTTAGGCACTCTGAAGATCCTCTTTCTCTTCAGAGAGCAGCACAACTAGATCTGTGGAGTTAACTGGAAAACATTGCTTCTAGTCCTTTTTCCCATGCATTCTAAACAAAAGGTCTGCTTGGTGCATTTTTAGACTTTCAAGACTTCCTTTAACTGTAGCTAATACAAGTTATTTGGGCTCATAAATTTTGATTCATTTTAGGGGTTTATGACTCCCAGCAATCTATATGGAAGCAATTTGGTAAGTAGGAATAGAATTAGTTCTCTTTGTCCCTTTATGAAGACATGTTCCTGAAAGAACACATAGTAATGCTGTCAGCTAGACCAAGGATATGAACACCTGCTTTGATACCACTCCATTAGAAAGTAACATGGGCATGAAGTACGATCCAGCTGTCTTGGAGTTTTCTGTGCTCAGATTATCTGACTTTGGTTTTAGACATGGTCGTTAAAAACTGATAGCTATAATTCAGCTTCTTCAGTTGCAATATTCAGCATATCAAACTGGGTTTAAGGGCCAAGGTCTTTCCAAAGAAGACTTCATTCCCTATTTTTCTTTTTTTTTTCTTTTTTTTCTTTTTTATCATTTGATGAACCTTGAGGCAGGTCAGCTATTTACCTGGTGTATATTTCATATTTAGTTTTTGTTAGGTATTATTATCTTGGATAATGTGGCTAGTTCCTGCTGATCTGGAAAAGAGAATAAAAATAGGCAGATGTAATTTGCTTATTTGGGCGGACAGGAAGTTAGCGAATGTTGGCATGGGAGAGTTCTCAAGTGTAATGACTCAGTATTAATTTAAAAACAGACTTAGAGAGTGGTCAGTTTACAATTAATAATCTGTCTGAATAGATTGGCCTGGAAACCTATACTACTTTTGCTGTGTTTTTCAAAAAAGTGTTTTGTTCTGGAACATGGTAAAAGGGCAGATCCTGGCTGTAGCCCAGCTAGAATGGTTCTCTGGTAAACAAGTGTCTGTTATTTTGTCATGACAAGGATTACAAAACTCTTTTTCTAAGTCTGTTTATTGAATTTATAATATTAGGTTCACTTTTAAAAGTCAGTTTAGGTCTCACATAAACAAGGTAGCAGAAACCCAACCCTACTTAGTATTATTACTCTTTACTTCAGTCCATCACTTGCATTTATTTCCACCATGGTGAGGAATCTCCTTAATTTATCATCTCATAAATCAAAAACTGGAAACTTTTTTATGTATTTCAGCACCAAAAATTCAGGGTAGTTTACAAATGGCAATTCTGGATGCCGCTGAATATTTTGCTCTTGGGTTTATTTCCAAAACTACAAAATTTCAAAATCCAGACTTCAGAGAAAGATCTTACTGGCTAGAAAAAGGTGTACTTTAAATAGAGAATGTGGTTGGTTTAAGTCACAGTATTTTTGAGAAAGACTACATGAGCCCTCTGTAGATGTCTTTATAATGAGCTTCCACATTAATTTTAAGAAATCAGTATGATGTGCTGCTTGCAGATTATAATGTAATTCTGTAATACAAATTAGATCAGCTTTGAATGTCTTTGAAATATAGTGTGTTAAAAATGGTATGTACAGGTTAAAAGATACAGATTCAGAACACCAGGATTTACATGAAATTATCACACATGCTTTGATAGAGTCCTAGACTGATTCAAAAGAGCAAGTTTCATATGAAGCTGTCTCATTTTCTTTGATAGCCACCTTGATCTTTATGCAGTCATCTATTAATTATATTACAGATAAGGTAAATAAAAGTGTTGAAATATTGAGATCACAGCCTCCTTTTTTCTTGTGAAGACTAAAGGTATGCTTCTATGAAGTCAGTGAGCAATGGGGAATGATAAAGGTATTCTTTAGCTGTCAGACAGTATTTATTTTGACACGTGACTGAAAGATCTAGAGTTCAATAGCTAAGACCATAACTGAAAGGGTAAAATTTATATGTGATCTCGACCAAAGGTGCTATAAGACAGTCTATGGATTTTCCAGGGTCAGTGCCGTGGATAACACAATGAAGGTTTTCCTGGTGGAATTATATTTCATTTACTTCTCACGAGACTATGCTGTGAGCCTCATCCTGCCATGTGCTGATCACAGCATACAACTTCCACTAACACCACTGTGCATTCCAGCTTGTTTCCTCTCAGGTTTGGCCTCTCTGATTGCCTCACACAAACAGCTTGAAAGCTTTAACCCTGTTAGTTCTAGAGGAGCCCATCATGCTTATTATAGACTAAACATAGGAAATTTGCTTATTTTATCAGAGTTCAGGATTTAGCTGTGTGGATTTTGAACGTAGACATTTTCCAACTTTTTTTTTGAAGGCAGCAACATTTAGCTAATAAGGTACAGTGTCACTGTTACACAGATGTCACCGCAGAATACTCTGTGTCAAGAAATTGGCTTACCTGCCTACTCTTTAATTCAAAATTTTCCAAAAGCAAATTCCTTTGCTTTCAGTAAGCCTTAATAGAAATGTCTAACCTGTAAAAGGTATTTATCACTGTAGGGATGGAATATTCAACTGAACTAAATGCATTTATTCACTTTAATATTAAATTCCAGTGTCCTGCCCTCTGTAGATACAGATAACAGAACCTGCCACAAAAAAAAAAGTAATCAAATCACATGTATCTCTTCTAGAACAATAGCTTGATTTAAACAAACATACAAGTCCCTATACAAAGCCTCTGTGGGTGCAATAGCTTTAATTCAATTCATTGCTTATATAGACATTGGCATTGTCTGAAGATGACTCAAGAGGTCTTCTTTATTTCTTTATTTTTCTTTAGGAGACGTTCACATATATTTAAATTTTAAGCTGATATTACTAACATCGCATGATATGGCTCACTGTGAGATCATCAAAAGTTAGCAACTTGTCTTGGGGTGACTCCATCATGTATATCCCCTATCACGGCTTTATGCCAAACAATTAATTTTGTGCCTTTTCTGTGTCTTTAAACTGAGCTTGAGAAAAAAAAACAACAAAAGGACCAAACAAACTTTTCAAAGCAGTGTCTCAAGGACACGGAGATTNGCAACTACACCTCTGTCTCCATTGATGTGCTAAAAATGTGAACTAGCAATATGCTCATAAAGCACTCTGCTGAGTTCATTACTGGCGCATTTCTTCTTTAAGGGGTTCTTTTCCTAGTTCTGTATGTTTCAGTCATAGTCTTTAAAGGGTTTATTGTCCAAACATGCATATCATTCCTACCTCCATTGATGATATTTATGCTATAAATGTATGAAGAGGGAAAACAGTCCTTATGCTTTTAAAAGTAGTTTATATAAATATTGCAAGAAAAAAACTATTCAGAACCCTGTCCAGTATTTTTCTGTACTAAAGTTCTTTTGTAAACTCACTTTGTAGTCAAGACAGATGCGTTTTTTGTAAGTTTATTTTTCTCAAACCAAGGAATGCAATTAGGTGACTTTTATCTAAACATAAATCTACTGGCTTGCTGCTAAAGTTTTGTAAAATGAGAAGGTAGGCAATGGTCACAGCAACAATTTCCTAGACTACAATTGTATAGGTGCAAAATTCCTAATTTTGTGTTTTTCTCTACAGAATAATTATGTGGGAAAACAGTGCGAAGCATACAGTGGCTATAGGCAAACTGAAGAGAGCATGGAGAATGAAAGGAAAGAAAGATGGACCCAAATCCCCTGAAAAAAAAAATATAGAAAGCTATAACAACATTATTCTTCTTATAGGTTGACTGAGTGGTACCCTCTGCTAGATAGGTTTTCATCAAAGTCAATGTTAGGTATGTTATCAATACATAGGTATGTTAAGATCATCTTTGGTACAAGACAAAGAGCAGTAACATCTGTGCTTGAAAAAACAGTGATTTAATGTAGCAAAGTACTAATGTAGAGAAGGGAACTTATCAAATAAGTGTGTATGTTTTCCATGAAACAGAACTGGAGTATTACCAACATTTGATAAGTACTTTGGCTATAAGTATGTAGCTTCAACAGGTTTCCATTCATAAGCTAAATTTACTATAAAATACATTTTCTACTGGGTGGGGATGTTCTTTGCTCTCCTGGCCTTTGGGTGATTTCTCTAAAATTGCCAAAACTGAAAAGTGGTGTGTGTTTATAAGTCATGAGCATGCTTGAAATTTTTGGAAACTACATCCTGAACTACATATCAGACCACACAAGGTATGCTTATACGGACAATTTAAAAATATCCAAGACTTTGCTATGCAGAGTTACCCTTTTTGGTTGTTGGGTCTTGTTAAACTTTCTCAGGGATGGGGTATTGGGAAAGGGGATTAAAAAAAAACCCAAAAAACAATTGTCGTAACTCCCATATCACGCCAGTAGAAATACTTTAACTTTCAGGCACTTTATGTAGTAGAAAAGAAACACATTCTGTTATTAGTGACTATGTCTATTTAAAAAATTTAAAATCCTTAATTTATTTTCCCCTCTGAATAAACTTACATATACACTAACTCATATATACATTTCACCTGTTGTTTCGGTGCTTGGAGGAAGGGGGGGTTTGTTGTTGGTTTTGTTTGATTTGGTTTTTAACTGTTAAAAAAATTATCTCTAAGTCATTCACTGAAGTATCAAATTCCAGAGTATCTCCAAACGGTTCTGGATTATCTGACATAGACCAACATCTCATACTACAATAGCCTTGACATGGCCAAAGGAAAACACAGTGCACAAACTAGTTACGGTCCCTAGAGCTGCAGTCAAAATCTCTTTTGATGTTCTAAACAGATCCTTGTCCTTGCAGCTGTGATAGCTGGCACTGGCATGCTACTTGTTGATGTGCACAGACACGAAACTTGTGATAACACCATGAGAGTCACGAGAGAGGGGCTGACATCGGGTGACCTCTTCTAGGCAGCAAAGCAATTTTCAAGTAGAACATCAGCCTTCAAGGGCAAGTAGATGAGCAGGAGAGGGATTGTTTTTTTCTAGTTTATAGTTTTTTGGAGTTTTTTTTATTTCTGTACCTTTTTTCTACCTTTTACAACCAGTACTTTCATTTTCTAAAGCCTATATCAAAAAATAAGCTAAACCCACTGATTTTGTTTGGATGACTGTGGCTGAGCCATTTAAAGTAGAATGCTGGAGTATTTGTAAGCTTTTATACTGGGATTTTATCTTTAGTATAATTTTCTTTCAATATGGATAGCTTCCATGCTACATGTAGCTATACCACACATTAATATAATATAGAAAATATTTTTAAAGACAGGCTAACAATTACTTTTTTTTCCACTTGGTTAAAAACTGTGTGCCTTTGTTTGAAAGTAAAAATAGGTGTTTTCTTGCAGGAAAAAGCTATATCCACAAGACTGAAAGACACAGCAAGGTAGTATATCTGAGATCAGCTGGGGAATTCTGAGACAATGTTGCATTGACAAATTATTAGAAGACCTTGAGTTATCATACATTTTGAAAGGTCACTCACCCTGTGATAACAAAGGCTAACACTTCAGACCCCAACTTCCTCTTCCAGATCCTACGTGTCTGAGCAAACGCAGCAGTGTAGCACACCGGTGACTACTCAGCAGATGTCTGTACCTGGTGACATCAGACCAAGATTCATCTACTCCTTAGCATACCCTATTCCAAAGCTATAGTGTATCTAACCGTGTACAGTGTGCATCAGTACTGCAAATGCTTTTCAATACAAAAGTAAGCTTCAAAAGGAATTTTAAACCAGCTCACAGTGCATACATATCTGTAGTGTACAAATAAGACAGGAAACAGTTGCATCACCTTTTCCGCTAAATCTACAGAATATCTGTCTAACACAAAACAAAGAACATTTTTGCAGCAAGTATAGGTTCATTCAGATTTGATTAGAAGGTAGAAATTATACACAGAGCCATCCACAACAACTATGTCATTTTTACAATAATTCATTCTTGTTCTAATTTTCCTGCAAGCTAGTCATGGGATGCCCCTGTAACTCCCACTGATATATTGACATAAGAAGTTCTGAAAGTTTGTCTTTCTCTAAAAATACACTTGAACTATCTGAACTTCCTGATCTACTTCTCTCCCCAAAATAAACGAGTGCGATCTGTTTGCATTTGAGAAGCTGCTCTGAATATCCTTAAGTGCTTTTGTAGAAGTGCATTTAACTGCACAAATTACTCTATTTTTTTATTACGTAATATTCCCAATATGACAAATCCAAAGGATTTAATTGGCACATAAAAAAACAATATCCTTAATATGAGATGTTAAAATTTAGGAATTATATTTAATATTTCAACATTTATGAAAATCCTGAATTACAATAGATTATTTTGGAAAAGATCCCATGTTATTTGTTCCCTAATAGTCCCAAGGACATTTGACTTTTTCCAAAAGAAATATAAATCTTATTAAAAAAACTTTAGAAAGCTGGTGTGTATATGTCTAGAGAGAGGTTACTTTTCTTTTCATCTTTTCTTCATCCAAATTCTGATTTCTTTGCCTTTGTCAGCTTAAATTAGGCTTTTAATGTCATTTTAGCACTTTTTATTTAATATGTACTGAAAATGGTCTGGGCCTAATGTTAGCACAGCTGTGAAATTTGATTTTTGTCCTCTTCACTAACGGACTTGCAGGAGTATAAAGATTTTATAACAGTGCTTCCTAAGGAGGTAAAAACAATCAATATACTNAAAAAAAAAAAAAAGTAGATAATTTGCACAGTACTCCTGACCACTGAAATGATTAAATAAACACTAGGCACAGTCACCCACTGCCTGTAAGCTGGTAAGGATAATTTAGCCATTACCATCCACTCCTGCTTTTTATGTATCCAATTCTGGCACGGTGACAACAGTTCCAATGTATTTCATGGACTCATGTGATAATTGAGTAGAAAGAACCTCTGGAGGTGATCTGATCCTGCAAGGCCACCTGAAACTGGGTTGCTCAGGGATGTGTCCAGCATAGTTTTGGATATCTAGACAGAGAATTCAAGAAATTCTTGCACGTGTGGAGAAAAGATCCTTCTCCAAACCTTTGTGGAGAAAAGATCCTTCGTGGTATCTAAGAGCACTGAGGGGGCTGGAGACCTACATCTACCGAAGCCAAAGTAATTTTGCAGTATTGCAAAGAAAGTCAGGTCCTCTCCACCCAGCTTCTTCAACAGTTGGTATAGAAGAGATCTACTTCTTCACTTTCAGAGGAGGGCAGAAGCACCGCAGGTCAAAAAGAAGGTATTACATGAATGGCATTTTTGACCACCAGGAGATGATGCCCAGGCTGGCAAGGCTGATGCCGGTGTCCTGCCTTCAGGATAGCCCGCTATCCTCCAACCCAGCTAATCACTGGCAGGTGTTTAAGACACCTTTCACTGCCTCAAGACACTGAGCCCAGGCTAGGCCAGGTTGTGGACTACAGATGCTTCCCATGCCTGCAGAAGAAAGGAAGCAATGAATTTGTCCCTTCTGCAGGAAGTTTGTTGCTTCTTTCTGGAGGAAATTTCACCCAGAGCCCTGTACACAGGCAGCATCTGTACCTCCCGCTGGTCCCTTACCATCTCCTCTTCAGTGTCATCCCAGTCTCCAATGGATCTGGGCCCCTGGTGACCTCAGAGCAAAACTGTTTTGTCACCTGATGCATCCATTTGTTCTCCTCATGCATTCATTTCTTGCCCTGCCTCTCCATATCCTTCGTCCTACAGGCTTTCTCCCTTCAGCTTGTTAAGCCTTGGCAGGAGAAAGAGCTGGAACCACTTTTCCAGCAAGGAGTGGATTGCCCACTGCAGGTTCCCAGGGGTGAGGTTGGTCTGGCCACTTCTCATCAGGTCTTTGTGGAAAGATTTAGTTAAGGGGGCCGGCTTGTGACAATCTTCCCCATGCTGGACTGGGCTCTGATGAAATCCTCTTTCATCAGAAGGTCAACGCAACATCCTTCATGCTCCAATCAGAGCTGGCAACAAACCCTCTTTTCTTCCTTACACCCCTGACTGCTCCAAGGCCCCTCAGTGAGCACAGACGTGACACACTCAGCAACCTGAGGGGATGGATAGTCCTGTGGGTGGATTTCTTTCAAGGGCTTTTAAGGTACAACAGGTTACCCAGTGTGGTCTGTCAGGTGGCTGGTGACAGCAAGGGGCTACTGAGAGATACGTACCTCTATTTCCTGACTCTGGCATTTGAAGTCTTCCATCAAAGCCATCCACTAAGTGGCCTCTCCAGGAATGTCTGGAAACCTCTCAGTATGTCAAGGAAACTTTCATCCCAGTCCTGTGGGAAACCTTGCACATACATTTCTTGTTTATAATTCCCTCACACTTGATGAGTTTACAAGGAGAAAACAGAAAATGTCTGTAATGATAAGTTTCTTATGAACATTTAGAATTAATCAGAAAGAGTACTTCTTCCATGTGTATTCCAAGATCTCTGTGCAAGTGTGAAAATATAACATTAAAGTAAAATATATTTACAACTATGTTTTCAATAATTCCACTTTCAACTTTTATCATAATTTTTTAAAATTTTTTGACTGTCTGCATGTTTTTTCTTGATAAGGCGAATATTGATCACTTATGATCAAGACTTCCATCCCTTTTTGAGAAGTAATTTATAAAACCTTCAACATTACACAAGACCAAAATTATGTGCCATTTTTCTTATATAATGGTATACTCTATTTAACTAATAGTATTATTAAAATCAATAATCTCAAAAATGTGGTCTGGTATCTAAACTATTTTAGATAATGGTGTTACTTCTTTAAAGTAGTGTTGAATAGCTCTTTCATGAAAACTGAATAGTCTGTTTCATATTCAGTTAAAGGTAATAATAGAAGTCAATCCTAATAAATTACAACAAATGAAAAAAAATTAGATTAATATATCATGCTGTTTACTTAACCACTTAAAACCTATTATGTACCTAGAGCTGAACTTCAGAAAATATTCACAGAATTGTGCTTTAAATTATGTAGAGGGGTGTAACACTGTCATTTCCATCATTGCTAAGAAGCAGAATATTGAAAAATCGCTTTCACATAAGCCCACAATGAAACTTTGATAATAAATTTGTCACACTAACAATAACAGAACAATAATAGCGTAGTTACTACAGTTGTACTTTTACTTATGGCCATAGAGGTTAAATACAGGGATTTGGCAAAAGAAGCTGTCACTCTGTTATCTGACCTTTTAGTTAGTGTAGTCAGGTGGTTGTCAGCAGCACTCCATCTTGTTTTTTGACAGAATTCAGATCTATTTTGTTACTAAAACCATCCTGGATAAGCTTATATCAAGAAGTAGCTTTTCTGTGTTACTAGAAAAACAAAGGTCTTTACTGTCAGTAAATCAGTTACATGTTAGGTGTTTAACAAGTAACACCACTGAATGTGTTGCAGCTAGAAACTAGCATTGTCTAGATGTAATTTTTATATTCACTGGTTTTGGTTATATAAAAAAAGATCTCTGTATGTGTGTGTGAGCTGTACACTGATATGTAAAGCAGATGAAAAAAACAACTGATAAATCTTTGTACAGTTTGTATTTGATGTATTTGAGGGAAAAATAAAAGAAAATTTTAAAAAATCACAAAATTTGAAAATATCTTGGTCCATTTCTCTTAACAAATTTTATCTGAGGGATTAAAAACAGCCTTTACTAGAAGTGCTTACCTTCTGTGAGCCATGGTTTTTTTGTGAGTGTTTGTGCAGATGCACAGAACTGGAGGGACAACATAAGAAATTGCCAAAAAAAAGACATGGTAAAAGACCTGACAAGAAGACAAAATTTAATTCATGAAGCATCAAGGACCCAAGTGCTATGATGCATTTTTTACTCTCTGAGTTTTTGCTCACAGCTCTTTATAGTTATTCCAGCTGATACTGTAATGATTGCGGAGGTAGATGGACCAAAATGTGTGTCATTAACAAAACTAAAATACGCATAGCCTTTGCTGGTTATAATCCGTTCTTACTCTTGAGAAGATGTTGACCCATATGCTACATGACCTCCTTCTCTGGTTTGAAAAGCAGTACAGAGTTGTTAGATTCCACCTAAGGAACTTGTTACAGGCCCAGAAGAGACATATGCTTAATATCACATTGGGGTATCTGGAAGGATTTCTTTACTGCATAAAGAAACACAGTATTCCCTATTCTTCCACTTCATTAACAGCACTTTGTTGCTTCAGCTTTCAAATGAGAATTTATTACTTTCCAGTCTAAAGATGAGTGTGATATTGGCAAGCAAAGAAAAATCTACAAATATACACCTTTGCTCAGCAATCTCTGAATAGTCCCACCACAATTTTAAAACCAGGGAACACCCTTCCTCCTAAATTAGGTAGCTGCTGTAAAGCTCCATTTGTAACAGCTTTTAGAATACAAAATGTCTTTGAAGAGATACTGACAAATATCTGAGGAAACATTTCCTCTTTATTTAAACATCCTGAAGGTAAGAGGAAGAGGACTGTAGTTTATCCTGTCAACAAAAACAGGAAAACGTTAACATCAGGGACATAGGTAAAAAGTAGTAGTTATAAAATACCATCTATGTTTATGTGACGTTGCCATCAACATATATTTAGCCAGATATATGTTGTCAGGATAAAACTTCAGGGAAGGTAAAAATTCAGGCTTCAACAGACTTGAGAAGCAGTGCTTGAGACTCTATGGATTAAAAGTGTATGAAGTGTGAGTGTCCTACTCCAGTTATACAGAGATGAAACTTCACTGTTTTCTGGCATGAGAGTATTTTAGAGATGACTCAGACCTCTCTACTTCCTACAAGTCTAACAAAGTTTTCTAAGGCAAATCAAACTAAACAAAACACACAACTACCTCACCTTTCTGCTGTGCCCCCCCGCCCCCCACCAAAAAAAAACCCAAACCTCCTAGATCCTGGAAAAGCTTTGTAAAAAAATTAAAAATTGACATATAGTGCATATATGTACTGATTTTAAGATATGCCTCTTGAAAACATCATGAAAGTGGAAAAGAAATAAAAGTTGTACTTATTTTGTAGTGACCTGAATTTAGCATCAGATGTTAAAATCAAGACATGAAATTTTGGTAGAGAGATAAAAGTCGGAACAGAGACCTGACCACATGCCGGATGATATTAGTGGCAGATGTGATCGTCAGAAGTGTGATGGCATTTCCTCTGAATAGGCGAATGTACTCTTCAAACTTTGATGTTAACATGATTAGCAATGAAAGTATGCTTTGTTCCTTTGCCTTCACATGGTCTCAATATTGGCAGTTATCGTTTACTTGTATTTTTAAATCAAATATTATCCTGCCCTGTATTCATGTGCAGATGCTTTGCACAATGCTTCTTTTTCTGTTGGACCTAAAGGAAAACTGTGAATCATTTTACTGAACAGAAGCTAATTTTTTCCCTCTTTTACTCAATCCATGCATTTGTATTTCCTAGTTTTATATTGGAAGCCACAGTACCATGCTTTCCACACAACACCAATATCCCTATTACTTTGTCCATTGCCCCCAGAAAGCCATTAATTGACTGCAAACACAACTTTATTGCAAAATGACTGCAGCCTTATTAAACAACAGGATTTACAGGCAATAACATAATCAATAGAACATTAATATATCACATAATTAAGCAGTTCTTACAAGCTCTGCCTGTAGCCTTAAATATATAGAACATCATTGTGACTAGTGATAGCTGTTGTTCAAAAACTATTAAAATCATGATTTCTAGAGTGGGAAAATACATATCCTCCCTCAGCTGAAGGAAAATTGTCCGGTTTATCCCATACACATCCTCATTAGTCACCTAAAAACTCCCACTTGTCCACCTTAAAAAATAACAGCTGTGTAAGATTGTTACTATAACGCAAGTTAGAACAGCAAGGTATGCTCCTGAGAACACAGGGATCAACTTTTTTATTTGAACTCCTATAAGTTCATCTGGAAGTCAGTGATGCTTCCTGTATTTTGCACATTACTTGCATGAGTAAAGATGGCACAGCAAACAAAATGGATAAAATATTAATTCTTGCACATTAGATTACCACTGAATGTCTTTCAGCTGCTGTAATAAATCTGGGTGTACTTAGGGAGTTCTGTGAACCTAAAACAGAGTTTACTATTTCCATGAAGTCTATTTGTTCATGAATGAATGACACGTGAGATGATGGAATCTGTTCAAACAGTATCTCTCGAGAGCTGAAATGGTCTTGAACACATAACTTTCCAAAAACTTACACGAATAGTCTCTGAAGTTCTATGCCTTCTTGTTAAGCCAAATTAATAATTATTCTTAGTACATGGAGACATGTAAACCTGGGAAACCATGTCTGGACTGCCCTATTGGAATGTGGTTGTGTTGGCAGCCCTGGGGTCAAATTTCCTGACCAAATTCCCTTAGTACTTCCATGTACTTTTGAAATGTTCTCTTGCATATGGTAGTCATGTTCTCTCTTGAACAGGGAAATATGTGGGACAGAACAATGCAAATATCCAACATCTCCAGGATATACCTCCCATACAGCCTCAATACCAGTGCTCTGTAGTGCCTCTCCTGAAGTACATATGTCTATCCACTCTCACAAGACTTTGTAGAATTAGATCATGAGATCTTCATGCCATAACCCTGTTCCTCCTTTCTGCACATAAAATGTCTCTCTTCAAAAAACCATGGCACACATACGCCTCTTATTTCTAAGTATGGCATTCAAGCAAATGACAGTGTGCTACCACTGAGAAATCATCAAATCAGGACACAACCCAGACAGAATTACTTTATTAGAGCATAGTCTGAGAAAGTCAGATGCAGAAACTCCTATTTTAAAGAGACCACTGACAATTCGGATCAAGTCAACTTAATACAGAGAGGAAAGCATTGACACGTGGAGGAAGAAAAGTTGATGGAGCCTTACGAGCCAAAGGCAGTAACTCTGATTGGAAGGAGGCTGTGTATAAGGAGGTCCCTCATAAGACTGCTGTGCAGCTTCTTCTATTCTTGGAATGGAAGAGGGGAAGACAGATCTCAAAACTAGTAACTCAAAACACAAAGGAGAAAAGGATAGCCCTAAAGTATGCTTTAAAGGATACTTTGAGAATGTACCCCTAAAGGATACTTTCAGAGAGAAAGACAGCAAAACATCTGCCATGTGCATAGGCCTATGAGTGACCAACCTTCTCCTCCCATTTGCTTTGTCGGACCTTCCAACCTAGCAAGGCAAACTCTTTAGCTTGTTTGAAATCATTGCCTAGGGGCAGTGAGAACTGTCCCAAAGATATTCACTGCCCAGCGTCACGCTTCCAGGCTGGCAACCTCTTCCTTTATGCATCTACAAGTTATTCTTCTGTCACATACAAGTGAGCACTAATCACAAGCCAGAGATGAGTTATTCTCTCACACTGTGTAGGATATAGTTCTGCTACACCCACAGTCATCGGAAAAACCCATTTGGGGTATATTCAGGCTATCGTCCCTACTACTGATGAAGAGGAACAATTGTCTTTTGCTGATTCCCTACTCCACAAGCTCCACTTCAGAATTTTCCAAGGAAATTACTCAACTTTTCTAGGAAGCAAGATGATCAAATCCTTAAGGGAAATTTACGGTAGAAAATATCAAGACAGTGTTCATTCTGTAGAAAAGGAGGCAGAGTGAAGTACATCACTTTTAGACCAGACTTCACGCAATTTCACCATTGCTCAGAGGGACTCTTGATTTACACACAACACATATGCATAACTAGTTCTATCAATGCTGTCTGAACATGAGGATGAACATGGATGTAAGCCCAGAATTCCCTCTGGCAGAGAACTGTGTATTATCAAACACAACAAAAAAATAACCAGATCAAAAGCAGGGTCCCAGGAGACTCTCACAGTCTTATCCATTCTGGACACTTTCTTATGAATAACTGGGCAAACAGCCCAAAGCCTGATCTGGTTAGAATTGCACATCAGGTTTATACATTTGACAACAATTAAATATTTTTGTACTTTCAAACATGTGTTTGTTCTCTGGACTTAAGGTCCTTTGGGACTGCCCTTAGCTCTACTTCTGTTTTCTTTGTCTTCCCTATGAGATCTGCATGTACATGCTCTGATCCCACGAGATGGGAGCCCCTGCACATTCAGGTACGGACTAATGGTCTCTTACAGACGGCCTGGGAGTCTCCAATCTCATTCCAAGGAAAGGTTTGAAAAAGATGACTGCCAAGTGCAAAAGATATTCTCCCTGGGATCAGGGATATGAGATATTGTGCTGCTTCTGACTAGGAGGTGCACCGCCAGCATTTTTCTGCCATGCTTTGAAACTGATGTAAGGAATGGCTTCTGTCAGACAAAACAGTAGTATTCTTGGATCAAAACTAGCAGAAGACTGGCCAGGATGACAGACTCTGATGTTTGTGATGATGTCTTGGGAGTAGTATCGTATTGCTCACCTTCTTCCAAAAGTTCAGGAAAATTATGTCCATATATCCTAAATAATGAGTTCAGGAGTATGTTTGCTGATGTAGAGTAATGATGGAGGCTGGTACTCAGTATGGAATGATTTTATTTATACTTCCTTGTAATTTTACAGGAAGTTCAATTTTTTTTTTTTTTTTTTCGAATAATGGAGGAGAAGAATGTTTTCAGGTTTAGGAAGGAATGGAGAGTAGAGTCAGGAAGATATGGAGGTCTGATATAGAGAACAGTCAGTCTGCTTGCTGACAGCAGCCTGCTCTTACAGGAACCAAGCGAGAGAGTCCTAGATGCTGACAGAACAAAGAAGGGCAACAAAAGGGAGAATATGATTTGAAAGGGAGGACAGGGAAAGAGAGAGACAAGATAAAAGTCTTGAAGCCAGGAAAAAGCCCTGAGAGTAGGTGATGAAGATGGCCAAAGAACATTTACACAAATGGCCTTCAGCTGCACCTCTCCCATTCCAGGAAAAACTGACTGAAGCCACATCCATGGTCAGTGAACCGAGAGCCATAAGTGCTTATTGTCAGGAGAAACTCCACAGATTGTGGCTCCAAAGGTAAGAGCCACTCAAAAAAGATGCGTGTGAAAACCCTTTTACATAGGTGACTGTACTCAAGACCCAAAACACCTGCACTGTGGGCATGGACACTGCATGTTATCAAAGGGTGCTTTCCAGAGAGATGTGACAAATTTGAATCAATCTTTCAGAGCTTATGAGCGGCTATCAAACAAATGCAGATAGGCTCAAGTACCACATGCTGAATATTATTCTGGTGGGGATGGTGAAAAAAAGGCAAACCCAGCATCCTAGTGAAACCAAGAACATGCACACACCCCTTGCGATGGAAAAGCAGTCAAGAGGGCAAGTTTGTTGGGGAGAACAGCACTTCTGCTATGCTTCTCTGATCCTCCACATAACTTGCATAAATTGGTAAGGGGGGACCTAGGCAGACTATAGGATTTGTCTTGCCTAAGAAAGCCATGTGTCTGGGCACTTCAAAGAGCAAACACCTTCCACGCTCCTTCTGAGAGCATCCTCATATCCAGATAGTAGCCACACAAAATTTAACATAAGATCAGGCTTCATTAGCTTCCTGGTAGATTTACCACAGATTACCAGAAGTATACAGATTTCCTGTGTTCACAATATATCATCTCCTCTTACCTCTTGTCCACATGTAATCACTTAGATTCACAGAGTGGGCCTTATGAGCAAGGCCTTGGGGAATAATATTGACATACACATGCCTGCAATAATGGAAGGCTTTTTAAAAAATACAAATTTTTTAAAAAGTAGTTGGTGACATGAATTGGTTTCTACTTCCTCCCCTGCTCTACTGCTTTTATTTCTTGTAAAGTTAGGAAGAAGATCACAACAGAGAAAATGTAACTTGAGATGGAATTTATATGTTCTTCGAATTATTGTTCTCCAAAGGGAGATGCTGAATTAAAACATCAAAATCTTCTTAAGGTTCTGGAAAGTAAGGCACAGGAGACACACATGTTGTACACCTCCATATCACATTCCCCTCAGAAGATTATCATCTCTTCCACTAGAACACTACTATGTATTTTGATTTTACCATCATCACCACTACTCTCTTCATTTTATGAATGACAAATGACACATTATTTTGTTCTCATTTGTTCTTAAAAGCTCCTTCTACTAAAAACTTTATGCTCTTGACATTTATCAGTATTTGTTAATTCATATCCTCAAACACATTCTGAACTGCCGAAATTCAGAGAAACAGTGACGTATTTTTGCT
Source organism: Ifrita kowaldi (assembly GCA_013398055.1). Taxonomy (NCBI): domain Eukaryota; kingdom Metazoa; phylum Chordata; class Aves; order Passeriformes; family Cinclosomatidae; genus Ifrita; species Ifrita kowaldi. Next base: position 204,315 of record VZRS01010744.1, on the reverse strand, counting down.
GTATCCATCCTCATAAGTCTCTTGCTCCCTCACACAACCTAAATCATGCCCATGTCAGATGAAGAAAGTATTCACTTTACCTTTTCCGCTCTGTCTACAGGAGAACTAAATATATGGATACGTTTATCACAATCTCACTTTGCAAAACAATTTTTGTCAAGGTTTCAAAACTGAATCTCCTTTTTTTAAAAACATTACCTTATTTTACATATAGTTTTGTATGTGAAGTTGTAAATTATTTATCCTTTTATAGAAAAAAATTCAGGGATTTGCCTGAACATTTGTTCATAAAATCCCCTGTTTATAAATTTTCCCAAAGATTTCACCATTGTTCTTCTAGATATAAAAGATGTTTGTAAAATTGAAGAGACCAAGAGTAGGTCCCTCAATCGATTCTTAACCACTGAAATATATGGAGTAATTTTAAAACATGTTTTTGAGTTTAAAACAAACAAAGCCCTTGATCTTAAGGCATTTCTTACAATTGTAACACTTTCTAGGGCAAGCTGCTCTGATGATTCTTGTAAGAATAAGCATAGTCTGTAAACACCAGATTGTTTTCACTACATAACTAAGTATGGATTTCAGTGTGTAAATCCAGACATGACAGCTAGAATGTTTCCAGTGACATCACGGGAGTTGATGACACTGTGGTGAATACATTATGAGTATGTGGATGCAGTTTAACTGCACCAGTTCTGGCTCTACCACTCACCTGCTGTCACTGTGAGTCTTTGAAACATCCCATTACACCTGAGTCTCTGTCAAGTGAAAATCCTAACTCAGAGGCTCAGGTTCTCATTTCTGCCATAAACAAAGCATAACTTGGGGAAACCACTTCTCTACCTCTGCATCTCCATCCCCTGCTGGTCTCACAGAAGCAGCGTTTCTTTGCTACATTCTCTGCAGATCTCATCTAGTACAGCTTCACCTGTTCCAGGACAGTGGCTTTCTCCAGTGCTATACAGAGTCATTTTTAAAAGGATTCCAGGTACTGCTCTTGCAAAGCACAGAAAAACAATAATCACCTCCCTTGGGATTGTGAGTCTGAGCTGTTTGCTCTTTGATAGCCTAAAAAAAAAAAGTACAGTGCATATATTTGAGCAAAATGTTAGTATCATAGTAGAACCAAAGGCTGATGGATGAGAATTTAAAAAAAAAAAAAAATTAAAAGTAAGACTTTGTATAATCATCCATGCAGTTTATCTTGCTCTTTGCTCTGAACATCTGACAAAAGATCCCATGAAGTGCAGTGTGGTAAAACTAACCCTGATCTGAACTGTTTACATAACTCACATGTTCCCACTGTTGCTTGAAAATAATGCATGGATTTTCTTGAAATCAAGCTCATCAGAGCCTGTATGTAAATTCAGTGGTCCTGAATACAAAAATTTCACTTGCTCATTATTTTTTCAAGTTATTTATATAGCAGAAACATTACTACAACAGTTTTATTATTTCTGCTGCTGTGTCATTATCAGATAGCCAAAGTCCTGAATTTGAGTCAAATTATTGGTTTCTTTATTTTTTTTGAATTTTGCTGCACCTAGAATGAATAGATAGAGGAGTCCCCTTCACAATCACAAGTGAATAATCCAAATAGCTATTTCTAATACCACAGCTCACACATTATGCTATCCTAAATGGGTCTTCATTCCTGTAACTGTTGTGAGGCAAACTGCTAATATTTGATTATCAATAATGATGTCACTAGGAAAATACAATTGTATCAGAGGGATCAGCCCAAAGTCAAAACTGAAGTATACAAGGATTGAGCTGAAAGAAATCAATATAAATAATGAGAGGGAAGTGTGATGAGGCTCTGCAGAGGTGGACTTGCTAACCCTAAACCCTTCCACCTGAATTATAACAAGTAAATCAAAGCACTCGTCTATCTGGATCAAGGCACTTTCCAGCTTTGCCTCAGTGACAAGGGAATGGGCATTACCCAGAAGCTGTAGGGTGATGTTCAGAGGCAGCTAACAAACCACCAGCTCAGCTTTTCTTTTCCACAGGGCAAGCACTCTGAATGCTCCTCCTCCCCTTAACTTGCTGAAACTTGCAGTTGTGATTCACAACCTGACCAACACTGATAGATAACAAACCACTGACCTTGAGGGCGGCTTTGTATGTCAGCCTTCTTATTGCGCCGAGTCACCGCACTCCTCGTGTGTGTTATTTTAAGTAGCACATTTATCAGCCAGTTCCAAATAGAATACGTGGCCATGTGTATTTTATTAGTGAGTTTTGAGTATTAAAAAAAGAAAAATAGGAAAAAAATAACCACTTTATTTAAAAAAAAAAGGCTTGAAGGCTCTGACACACTTTAAAAATTTCCTTGTTTTCAGTTGCAACATAAGGAATCTATATGGATGCTAATATGTTTGCATTTGTAGCTTTTTCAGGCTTTTTTTCCCAGCACACCGCAGTATAGCAACGTCAGAAATATACCATTCCCCATAACAAGACACATCTGTGGTGAATCTGCACAGAAGCAATTAATTTCCTTGTGGTATTTTTACACTGGGGTCTTAATGCAAGTCTCCACTATACAAACAAAAAGCTCTAGACAGCTCCTGCTGCCTGATAAAAAAAAAAAATCAGATTGAGAAGGGCTGTTTGGCCTAGGACTGCTACAGGCAATGACTTGTAATGAGGCATCCCAACACTAATTATGAAGCTTATTAAAGAGAATTGTTTAAGTTGTACTAGAGTGCATGCCATAATCACATTAAGGGAGATATGTGTACTGAATTGGGGTTCTCCAGTTTCTTCCCTTAGAGAAGTGGACCCATTACTTAATGAAGCCAATTTGGGTCTCCATTTATAGCAGCAATATCATTGTGCTTGGCAGATTGGTCAAGATGAATTTGATGGAGAGGCAGGTGAGAACCTCAGCAGCTTGGTGATAATTCACACATCATAGCCTTCACAACTAACTAACATCTGCAGGAGAGTGGGCCAAGAAACTGTCAAAAACAAATACTTTCAATCCAGGATTTTATTATTAAACTTCTCCCAATCGTTCAGTAAGGTTGAAAAAGCAATATTTCAGTGTACTGTTTCAGGAAAGGAAAAAAAAAAGATTAATAAAGATGTTAGGAGGCTGAACTGCTGTGAGATTTGTTTAATTATTCCCCACAGTACTGCCCCAGCAATCTGCTGACATTTAGCCCCGACCTTGCAAATCCTCAGTAAATATTAATATATCAACTCAAACAGGGACCGTTGTTTTATTGGTTCACGGAGCTCAGAGAGATTCGCCACAGCAGTGAAAAATAATGTGCAGAACTGAGGAAGAACGGCTCCTTTGATATCACCTTCTGCTGCACACATGTGCTGGGAGCATCAACAAAATGGAAATTCTGTTACTTTGCCACAGCTGTAGAGTGACACTTCAGATGCCTTTGCTTCCCTTTGTACAGCCTGCTGGAATAATCCCAAAACCACAGTGGCAAGAGATTAGAAAACACACACACGCACGCGCGCGCACACATATACAAACACACGGAGGAAGAGAGAGAGAAATCACATTTTATTATCTGACACAGTGGATATTTTAATAATGGTGGGCTCCCACCTTAAAACCTAATAAGCTTTGCCAAGAACAATGAACGTGCTAAAAAGAGCCAAGGAGAGCTGAGTGCGATCTACTGGAATCCGTTTACTATCGTGACTTTGCTGTTTGCCTCCATGAGTACCACATAAACTTCTTTCTTCTCCAAACTGTTGCCCCCACTGACTGCTTCCTAATGTATTTTATGTGCCTACAGTCCTCACAAATCCTGACAAAGCACCCACAATTTATTTTCTCCCTTTTATTTGCTTGCCTCAAATGTAAATGTACATTATTAAAATATCTTCTCATAACTATACCTCCATTACTAATAGACGAGTGTTTGATGTGGGTCAATACTGCATCCAAAATTCTTGGGTTTAGGGGAAAGGGCTGCTGTGCAACATTTGGCATTCAGATGTATTGAGCTGCAGAGTTAATGCGTGATTAATTTTATTCATAAAAATGTTAATCACTTCATTGTGAGATCTCTTTAACATTCTGTGCACCGAACACCTTTTAACTTCTTTTTCACACAAGCTCACAAATGTATTTAATATTTTCAAACATTCTGTTATTATCAATAACACTGGTAATTAAACATACATTTAAAATGTAATAAAAAGCTGGCAAGTAACGGCACGACACCGAACACAAATGGAAGCCCATTGCCCACTGACTCTCCTGTGCCCCCTCCCCCTTGGCAGCAACTGACCAGTTTCTTTAATGTGCACTTGTTTGCAGAGTCCCAGAGGCATTTTTTTCCCTCAAGCCTACTCCAACCCTCATTGACACAGCTGAATACCATGAAAATAATACAGCCATATAGCAAGCTATAGATGGTTCTAAAAATACTTCTGTTCTCAGGGAGGGGAGGAGCACAGTGTTGGGCACATCGTGGCAGGTTGGGGGCTCTGAGGGGTTTGTTTTGGATTGGGATGGGGTTGGGGTTTTTTTGAGACGAGCACTCAAGCCTCATCTGAGAGTGGTGTCAGGCACTGGTGGGTGTGCCGGCTGCACTCACTGACTTCTTGTTTCCAGCTGGGCAAGGCTATTGTGAGTGTATTCAGCCAATGCACTCATGAAACTGGATAAATGGATTAGTGGATCAGAGACACCATCGGCATCTTCAAAAGGAAAACAGCAGCCTGCAAAAAGACTGACATTTGTGTACTGGGGCAGAGGGTGTGTGAATGCTCTGCCTCCTCCAAAGGGACAAGACAGTGATAAACTTTCCACACTGACCACCTCACTTTGTGCTACAATTGACCAACAAAATAAATGGATTGCTTCATTGTTTTTGAACCGTAGGCAGCGCAGGGAAAGCGCTCCTTGTGCAGCAACAAAGGACAATGTATTGTGTGGGGCCAACAGCTCAAAATAAAACCTTTAATTATCTACGGGTCAGCCATAAATCTGGAATAAAAATAAATGTTACTTTTTAAACTCGCCTTTAATTCTGCACGGAGTTTACGCCGGCACTTTCTATTCTCTCAGGAGAGGCACTACCAGGACTTGGTGTGCGCCCCACGTTTGCATTTTTGCATCAGCTTGACTCCCAAGGAACGTTTTAGGAAACAAGTTTGGCCATCAGACATGAAGGATGTCTATAATGCTAATTAAAGTTAGCAAGAACAGATAAAAGGTGTATCTTTTTTCACTTTTTTTAAAAAACACCCATGCATGTATTCTCTTTTCACATAAGCAAAAAAAGAAGCCAAAACTAATATTAATAGTGGTGACGGGACTCAAGTAAATTAATTCCTTACAGAAGTACATTGTTTAGTTTTAAGAGCTCATATTTTCGAAGTCTTAAATTTTGAATACCTATTTCTATGGGGTTTTCAGTCTCCTGGTACCCAGCGATTCCTGTCCACATGGCTGGTTTTATGGGCAAGCTATGAATGGCACTGCATGGGGGCACCGCACAATGGGGAACACCAACCTCGCCAGGAGCCGTTCCTGTAACTTTTCACTGGAAAACACACCACACAGGCCACGTTTATTACATGTTCCAGCGTTTTACTTGATTTGTTAGGCCCAGGTAAGTTTTACTGCTGAAACCCAGAGACTTGAAGCCTGGAATCAGGCCCCACGTCGCTTCTCACCACAGCCGCCACAGAGCCAGTGGTGGGCTCAGGCCTTGCTGGCCATCGCCATGGCCCTTCCTGGCAGAGGGGGACCTGTGGTCCTGCATGGCACAGCTCCATGGCTGCCACCCACTTCCCACAGGCCAGCAGGAACTTGCCACAGCCTTTTTCAGCTGTGGTTACCTGATCCATGGTGGGCAGCTGGGTTTTGGGGCTGGCGGGTGGCTCCCCTCCATCCACCTGCAGGCCTGCACACAGGGCTTGGGCGCACAGAGGTCACCAGGATGCCAGGGGCGCCTCACCCCGGGATTGAGGCAGCGCTCTGGGAATGGAGGGCGTGTGCTGAAGCCCATGTTTGATGCTCTCTTTCACAGCGCACTTACAACTCACCGGCCCTTTCCCTGTGATGCTTTTGTGCCTCTGTCAGCCCCGGCTAGTCTTTGCATCTCGCCTTTTAAGGACATTAGGGAATTTAAGAAATATAAAGACCAAAAAAAATTAAACATACCCCAAAAGCAAAAGCATTTGAACTAGCCAGGTGATGGAGACCCCCTTTATCGCCTTCCCTCCCCAGCCACAGCGCGG
>VZRS01010744.1:138501-180450 GCA_013398055.1 Ifrita kowaldi | reverse complement strand
GTTTTTTTTTTTTTTTTTTTTTTTGGTTAGGAAAGAGATCGTTCATCTTTAACTAGGCCACATAGAAATTATGATTCAACAGCAGAGTATATTTAATTAGAGTAATCTCACTTGAATTTAATTACCTAATGAATTATTTGTTTAAAAGGTAAAAAGCCTTGTTTGCCAAGTACAGTGCAACCCACTGATAAGAACTTCCGTTGTAAGAACATTAATATTAAAAAAAAAAATCACAACATTTTGTGGTTTTATATTTTAACTCTTTGGTTCTGCTAGCCGTCGGTGGGTACGCCGAGCCCGCTACGATCCGGGATCCCTTCGACTCCCGGCAGGGGCTTCCACAGCCCGCCGCCGCCGCCGACTCGCGTAAGTAACGCGCCTCCCCGCGCCGCTCAGGCGGGGATGGGGGCGGGCGATAGGGGCGAGGGAGAGACGGGACACCGACGTCTTTGTCGGGTGAATTTCGAAGCGAGAAGCCGGCGCCACTCGGCAAGGGGCGGTGAGGCTGTCCGGTTGCCGTGGGTGGAGGGGCTGCGCGATGCTCCGCGCCCTGCGCATCCCCGAGCAGCGGCCGGGACCGGAGCTGCTCCCCAGGGCTGCTGTCCCTTCCCCTCAGCGCCGCGCTTGGAAGAAGTCCTGTCCAGGAGCAGGAAGGTGTCAGAGTGGGGAGTGACAAGCTACAAAACAGTCGTCATTTACATTTTTTTTTTCTTTCTCCATTTCCCCCTAGTCTTATGGTCAGTGCAACTAATCGTAGTCCTTTGATTATTTATGCTTGTTCAGCCGGGGCAACAAAAACTGGCCAGCCTCTGCCCTTGACCTTTCTCCTCAGTTCCCAAGTTTTCCAGCTACTGCATTGTTTGTTTCCAAAAGACAATGCATACAGTGCTGAACTGCAACACTTTTCAGAAGATTCACCTGAAAGCACCACAACTCAGGGATTAGCCAACTCAGAAAAAAAAAGTGAAAAAGAGAATTTTTTTTTCAGCTTATGCAATAGTTGGAACCACTCCTTTATGTATTCTACTTACCTGATGCAGAGAAACTAGGTCAAAAAATATTTTGGTTTGTTTGTTTGCTTCTGCGCTGGCAGTCATCTCCATGCTTTGACAGTGGGTTCTCTCGAAGGTGTCACTGGGCAGCTACGTGTCGCTTGGATCAAGAACTTTCGGTCTGTCCTTCCTCCTTCCCCTAACACAACCAGGCCATTGGCAAGGCCTGAACTGGAGTATGAGGAGCAGCGAGGGGTCGGACCGACCTCTCCTTCCCTTGCTGCCCAGCAGTGATGCTCTGGCACCACGCAGGAAGCTGGATCTCTGTTAGATCAGAGAGCAGACATCAAAAGATGTCTCTGGAGGTGGCGAAAGTGGCCTGGGAATACCAAACACGAAGGAGGTATTTCACCCTTACCTTGCTTTGGTAGGTAAGAACCTACCAAGCATTTCTGCTTGAGAAACACCAGCAAGAGAGATAGGGGAGTGTGTATATACTCAAACCGTGGGCAGAGAGAGTAAAAGTAGGTGCAAGTTTAAAACTAAGCTTGAGCAATGTTGAGGCATCATTTCGAGACAGAGCCATGCTTGGTAGTTCCTAATGAGTGGCACTGAAGCTCCCACTCGTGCAGTCCTGCAGTGAAGGACCGCACGACTCGTGAACCCGTGGGCGCACAGACGTACCCCACACGCAAGGTCAGAACTGCAGAAGTACCCACGGATCAAAACATCAAACCTGGCTGTTGGGCAGGGAATTTTCTCCCGGGCCCCCGTGGCCCGGCGTGACCAGGTAGGAGGCAACCCGCCGGTGGCCGGGCGGAGGTGGCGAGGGCAGCGAGCCGCCGGCGACCGTGCGAGGCTCCAGCGCACCTTCAGCCCCGCAGCGCCCTCGCCCCGCTCCTGCGCCCTTTTTGTCGCCGGCGTCTGAAACGAAGATGTTTTGCAGGTTTTCCAGAGCTGCCTGCCCTGCTGCAGGCATGCCTACTTAAACCCTCAGTCAGTCGCCGAGCAGCTTGAGCAGTCCGAAACTTACTCCCCAGCGGTTCAGGGAAGCGAGGAAAGCCCCTCTCGGGCTGCGGGGTGGGGGGGTAGGGGGTGGGACAAGGCGCGGTGGTCTGGGGATGCGCTGGACATCAGGCAGGAAAGGACTGGTGAGAACGAGCCTCAGTCCTTGCCGCTCCCTGTCTTCTTCATTTAAGGGCAGGGATCCTAATTTTTTTCATGAGTTTTGGAGGTCTGGGGAAGTGAAGAAGTTTTATGTAGGGGTTGCACTAGCTGCTGGCGCTGTGGCAGCAGTGAGGCTTACCAGATCACCAGCACCTCAACTCGTATTTCACGGTGCCAGAAATGTTGACGTCTGATGACTGTTTTGCCCTTTCAGGTAAATATGCCAAGTCCTGAACCCAAGAGTAGCCTCGGGTCTGTTACAGTGAGAATGGATATTGGCTTCAGAAAACCTTGAACCTCATGATTATATTAAAAATGTCTAATATATTCAAAGATCAGATCGTGATAATTTTCAGCTCTTAGAGCAAAATTATCACAACATTTCACCATTTATAGTCACATAAATATGTTGGTCTCCTCTACTGTGCGTCATTTGCACACATTGTTATTAGAATCAACTGGCACCCTCGCTGAAATGTTTATAATGACTTTAAGGTATCATGGGAGTTATAGATCTGCCAGCCTGGCACTTTAATTCTTGAGGGCCTATGCTTTTCTTAAAGTTACAAGTGCAGTTGCCACAGAACATCTACATAATGTAGTTTATTCCACTAATTTTTATAACAAAATACATGTCATCAAATCATATTTGTCTGTGTGTTTTTATTCTTACCCCCTTTGGAGCATCTATGTATTTTCACTATATTTTTACTGATAAACTACAGCTGTATAATTTCAATCATGTCGTTATGGTAGGACAAACTATTAAATAAATCTTAGACTAGAACTCATTGAATTAAAATTCCTCACCAAAGCTTCTTGGATTCTTTTTAATATTCTATAAACAGCGTAATTTACAATGTCATTCTATCTCTTCTATAGCTTTCTTCTTACACTGCAGCATCAGTAGCAGTTGGTGTATTTTTGGTCTTTGGTTTCTTTTTCCTTAGATGTACAGTCACTCTTTTTGCTATTATAATTGATTTATGTATCCATTGATGTGTGCTGCATTTTAATGATGACTCTTTGTTTTATCCAATATTACTTTTCAATAAGATTGTTTGGATTGCATTTTAAGGACAGGTGTAAACTGATGCTTAGATTTTTAATGCCCAGTGTTGGCCCAGGCAAGGTTTATGCCTGGGAACAGATTTGCACTCAAATAAGAATGTACATTTTTACACATACATACTTTTCTGTCTTTACTTTAGGCTTACTAAAATGTAATTACCTTTCCCCTTTTGCTTCTTTCTTCTACATTAATATGCTAAATTTTATGAGGCCCATATCTTTTGCATTTTTTCTTTCTAACAACTCCAGATTATATTTGAATGGCAGGAGAGTTTGAGCTTGACCTGTATCAAACAGCACTGGTCCATTGAAAGCATTGCAACAGGATAACAGTGAGACCAGAAATAAAGTGGATTTAATAAAATAATGGTAATGGAATGAAAATACATCCATTAAACACCTTATTATAAGAAAATCCTTCATATGTGGCTCTTAAACAGTTATTGATTAGAGGGATAATAATATGACTTTTTTAAACAACAAAGTTAATCATGTCCTCCACTGAGTTATTGGTCTAGATGCTGTAAGAAACAGAAAACTAAAAAAAGTTTGTTTTTTAGTGTTGGGATCTTGTGATAGTTAAATCACTGTGGCAATGTGTAGAACTTGGTATGCAATCATGAGCTGCATCATTGTACTCTACAAAGTAGCACTGAGTTTATTTTATTGATTCACTGCAGGTTTTTCTCCTCAAAGCTCCTGTTCCCCATCCCATATGTTTCATTTTACCTATGCATGGTAGTTCCCTGTCAAAGGTGGCAATTTTGGGGGTTTTTGCCTGGGCTTGAGAACACTCAAATAAAAATGATAATATCACATCCACTGTTAATTTTTCATGTATAACTAGACTGCTTCAATTTACAAGACATTTTATGCAATATGTGTATTCTACTGTTTCCTCATATGTTTTGCATTGGCCACAGACAAGATAAATTTTAGAAGACTAAGACATGGTGTTCAGAGACTTACAGACATTATTAAGAACAGTGAGGAATTATGAGCATTTATAAACACAACAGGCCCAAATTAAGACCCTCAGTTCAGCAGCTGGAAGCCTTTTGGGGTTGATTACTACACTCAAAGAGAAAACATGCGAGGAACTACTTATTCTGTATACTCTGCACCCTCAAGTGAAAGAGACTACCAATGGAATAAATATCAGTTAGCTTGGGTGTAGATAGTGGAACCTGAACTGAAATTTATTTACTGTGTTCGACTATGTCCATAAGTTCAGATATTTAACACCTGGATGCTTTTTTAATGTCACAGGATACTCAGAGTCAGATACAAACCAATTCGAATCCAAGCAGATGTTTTGAAGGCCAGGAAAGTAAAAGGCTGCATCCTGCAGAGCTGGGCTGATAATGGACAGGGAAATGCCCATTTTCTGTTTCACCTTTTATTTATTTCCTCAGCTTTTCCATGAGGGTCAAAGAGTTAGGCAACAACATGGTCATTCAGTAGTTCACAGGAGGTTTTGATCTCTCTCTCACCTTGTCTCAGGCCAACAAGCATTTGCAGTAGCTCATACTGTGCTGGCATCACTGCTGTAATTGCACTAACCCAGAACAGTGTTGCCATAAACATTTCTGTGCTAAGCTTAATAACTCTAATGCTTCATGGAAGCAGTCTTGGTGCAGTTGCATTGATGTAGTAGATGCTGCCAGCGTAACTCACAATAATCTTGCAATCCTTACAAAGCCTGCTCTCTGCAATTTCCTTCTACTTCACATTATTTACTCGGTCTAAACTATTTGCTGTTTCATAGAGTGATAAATACCAGTTCATTTATTTAAAATAAAATAATCTCTTCAGGTATTGATTGGTGCTCTGACTAATCCCCACTTCATGAGTCCATCTTGGGACCTCTTGGGAAGTTTCCCCATAATGCAGTGCTACTTCATAGCTGAGCCAACATCTGTGTTAATAGAACAGATTTTCACATGCACAGAGGTTTTCTGTGAAGTTTTTACATTGTTGCAAATTTATACACGCCTTTAAACTATGATAAACTGTACAGTCATAAAAAGGACTTCTCTAGCAGAAGCTGGAGTACTTGATGGAGAAGAAGCTGTGGTCAAGAACCTTTGACATTTCAATTTCACTGTGGTTTCTTTTTGGTTTTTTGGTTTTTTTTTTGTTTGTTTTTTGTTTTTTGTTTTTTGTTTTTTTTTTGCTTATTTGCTTTTCCTGTGAGGTTTTGTGACTAAAAAACATCCCTTGAAATCCTGGGAACAGAACATCCAAATTATTCTCATTCAGTAGGACACAGAAAAAGCAGAATAGCCCTTCTTGGGGGAAGAAACAACTCTGTGTTGAGAAGGCTGTTGGACCCCCGTCTCCACTGAACAACAGAGCTGCTAATAATGTCAATGTGCTGACATAAAAGTAACTACTAGTTACTTTCTTTAGGGTACCAGCCTTTCTTTCTGAACTCTTTCTGAACTCAGTATACTTTATTTTTCATCATTCTTTTTTAGGTCTTCTCATCTTGCTTTCTTATCTTTGCCTATTAATTGACACAATTTTTCTTTTGTCTCCATATTCCATGTTCTTATTTGTCCAACTCTCCTGGCTCAATCTTGTCAGCTCCATGTTTGATCCCACATTAAAACCACTCTTGCTCTTTCAGTTGTTTTTATTGAAAACAGCATCCCTATATCCTTTATGTTTATCTGTACATCATAGTTGATAAAGATTGCAGAGAAGGGATTGAATTTCTGCATATTTATGTAATGCCTACTCCATCTGAGACCCTAAAGCCTAAGAAATAATTAATAAATAAAAAAAATCATCCATTTTCCACTGATGTGCTTATTCAGCTTAAAAATGATAAGTTCAAACAATTAGGCGCTCAGGTGACTACTCATGTAGCTGCAATTGTGTGACTAATGATTTATCCTTTTCACTCCATTAAAACTTACCCTTGGAAGAGCATGTATGTATGCAAAAGTTAAAAACATTTCTGGATTTGTTTGCTTTTGCATTCCTGACAGTTGCTTGTTAACAGGAGCGTGTTTATGGAAAAAATGGTGGCCTATGGATGCAATCCGACTTTCAGCTAGAGCTGATATCAAGTAACTTTACAGTTTGTCTTCTGACTGTTCACAGTGTCAGGAAAGAGTATTAGTGTATGTGTGTTTAACTGGATTCCATGCATTCATGCATGAAGAACTTGCACAGTTTCCCCAATAGTAAAAGTGTTAATTCATAGACACACACACAGTTTTGAACACTTTTTTTTTGTTTTTTCACTACTGTTTAGGTTTACTTGGCAGGAGTAGAAATGAGGTAATACATGTAAGAAAGAAAATAAAGAGCGTTTAACACCACCAAAAGGATAACTTCAGTCAGGTTGGCAAATTCATGGGACCTTGGGGATGCAGCCAAGGACATGGAGATGTAGATGAAGATATTGTGAGGATGGCTCTCTAGTTAAGGACCTGAGCCTGAGAAGTGAAAAAAGTCCTGCTGGGGGGCAGTTTCTAGTGAGGTCCCTCAGCAGTTCATGTGAGAATCCATACTGTTTGTTACTAACCAGAAGGTAGAACAGAGTGTAACCTCAGCCGGTTTTCAGATCATACCACATTGAGTGGGAGTGGCTCTTTCCCTGGAGGGCAAGCTGTTGCTCAGAAGGACACTGATAGGCTGAAGAAAGTCCAGCAGGAATCTCATGAGATTCAGCACAGGTGAGTGTAGAGTCCTGGCCCTGGTCTGGGAAGCCATCCTCCTTCCATCCAGTCTTGGCATCAACTGTTCAAAAGGAATCTTTTTGAAAAACGATCTGATGGCCCTGGTGGACAAGCAGAGGGGACATAAGCCAGCAGCAATCAGCATTTGCACATTTGCAGTGAAGGGAATCAACTGCATAATGAGGGGTAATAGTGTGAGTGTAGCCAGTAGGAAGGAAGTAGTTATTAGTGAGGTGTGTGTCAGTCTCTTCTCCCAAGCAACAAGGGACAGGATGAGGAAATGGTCTCAGGTTGTGCCAGGGAAGGCGTAGATGGGATATTAGGAGAAATTTCTTCACTGAAGAGATTGTCAAGCATTGGTACAGGCTGCCCTGGGAAGTGATTGAGTCACTGTCCCTGGAGGTATTTTAAAGATGTATGGACATGGTGCTTAGGGACATGGTTTAGTGGTGGACTTGGTAGTGCTAATGTCTGGACTTGATGATGTTAAGCATCTTTTCCAACCTAAATGATTCCATGTTCCTTCTTTAATTAGCACTTGTGAGACTCCATATGAAGGACTCTGTCCATTTTCGAGCTTCCCAGTGCAAAATAGGTATTTACATGCTGCAGTCAGTGTAAAAGGGCTACTATGATAATCAGAAGCCTAGAGCACATGATGAGGAGAGGCTGGATGAATAGTGATTGTTCAGCCAAGAACAACAGGCTAATGGCAGTTCTTATTGCTGCCTTCATGTACTTTTTGGTGTAATCAAGATGGAAACACTCTTCTTACAGGATGAGAAGCAGAAGATAATGGGAAATTATATTTAGATGGCAAAAGGAAAAAGAGCGGGAGGGGGGGTGGGAAATAAAATAAAAGGAAGTAATAAGAACCAGGACAATTGATGGATTCACCATCCTCGGAGATATTTAAAACTGAACTGGACGAGACCTAGAGTAATCTGACATAGTTGGACCCATACTGAGAGGAGGGCCAAAGAAGATGACCCCCAGAGATCCTATCGAACCAAAACTATTTTATGATTTTGTGGCAGTTGAGCACATAGCCATGTAAAAGTGGAGTTAACATCCTTGCTTGTGTTAAAGGACTGTCTAAGACAGTCTACACAATGTGACAATAATGTATGTGGCTGTAATGTGTATTGATTACAGATACACTTATTTCATAGCTTTGAACTCTCATCAGAATACACCGTGTAGCAACACTGATGCCTCTCTCTCTTATGGGTTTATAGTACAGCTTTTATATGGCCATGATCACTAATAAGATGCTGCCTGATACAGCAAACAAACCACGATAGAAAGCTAGAGACATCTGACAAGCACTGTGCCATCTTTATCAGTAAGCCATTTCAGGAAAGAATGAAGGAGAGGGAGAAAGGAATGAGCAAGACCTGAGAAATGGTCATCATCCAGCTGGTAGCTGACTTTCCAAACCAGATGGTGATTTAATGGTCTGCTACAGATGTACAGAGGATGTACAAGTAGAATTGCATGTAGATGTTCAGGACAGCACTGTAAGAAAGTAGAGCTGCTAGTTATGTATTATACTTCTGAGGATAATTCCTCTGAGCACACAAGTAAGGGTGCTTCCTACCTGAAGACCTTTTCTCTAAGGCCAGGCCAGCACAATTTAGCTCTCTTAGCTTGTGCTGTCCCAGGAGAGCCTCTTGGCCCATTCCAAGATTACAAAATAATAAAGATCAAAGTCAGAATGGAAAGTGCATGAGGGGTACACGAATGGCTTGAAATGCATTTTGTAGTGTTGAAATAGAAGTATACTCTGACCTTTCTTCATCCTAATTATTACTATTATTTATGAAAGAACAAGTGCTGTTAAATAAAAGATATAATTTTAATCGTGGAATTAACTGTAATTACATGTCATTATGAAATATTTCATAATTTTGTAATTGCTTAAACTGTTGGTATTTAGTGAACATAATTTACAGTAATTCCTTTATTCTTTCTTTGTCTAACCAATAATCATCTTTGTAATAGGTAGTAGAATCGTGAACTGAACAAAACTGTACACATTAAGTGTTCAAAACATTTCTATTTGTCTTTTGTTTCTGTAGGAATCCAAAACAAAGTTAATCTGATCAACGGGGATCAATAGAAAAGTGAGTGAAGATTCTTATTTCTTTGAAGCCAGGGAAGGCAATGAAATAATCCTCCTAAACAATGACGGCCTTTAATTCAGAGTCTCGAACACTGAAAGGCATTGTGAAGTGGAATTTGCAGTGTTTCTGGTTTTAATTTAAACTGTACAAGCAGGTGCAGTAGTTGGAGGTGAATTACTCTTACTACATTTTTGTGATACTATAAGACAAAAATCACAGAAAACTCCCAGACCTGAATTATGGACTGTAAGAGTAAAAAAAGTCTGAGAAGAACTTCCTTTTGTTTTACCCTCCATGTCCCCATCCCCAGTTTTAATGTATCCATACTCCTTTCTTTGTGATTTCATTGGGTCCACAAGCTGAAGGACATCTCAGTACTTGGGACTCTGCACCCGTGTGAGCTGGCTACCTCTGGAATGAACACCAGCCAGTTCTTCAGCCTCTCTCTCCTTGGTGCCTTCACCTGAAAAGCTGGTAGTGGACTGAGCTGCACAGGACCCTCCTGTGAACCTTTGGGACTGAGGAATGCTTAACACAATATGGGATGGGTCCACTGCCCTGAGTCACAGGTAGTTGGCTCATCAGGGGGGTAACACACAGCAGCAGGGCAGGGACTTGCCAGCCAGGACTCTGTTGCACCATTTCCAGGGTCTAGAGCTGGCAAGGGGGTCAATTGAGAGTTCAGGAGACTTGGTACCATTTGGTGATGAGGCAAGTCCAGAAATGTAAATCCAGTCTTGTAGTAGCAGCCAGGGTCCTACTCAGCCTGGCAACCACCAGACAGGTCCTGGAGTTAGGTGGCAGGTCTGAGGTCAAGCTGGGAAGTCAGTCCATGGATCAGAGCCCAGTCCAGCAGACGGCATGGCTGGGCACGGCTGTGACAGAGCTGGAGACAGGCACACCTACAGCACAGCTCAGGCAGACAGTGATGGCCCCAGGCTGAATTGAAATGGGGGCCCTGGTGTGTGTGTGGGCACCCATGCAGGGCTGTGGCCTACAGCCTACGAGTGCTCCTGGGGCCTTGATCAGCCCATGGAACATGGCTGACCAGTAATCAGAGAGCAGCAGTAGCAGGTGTATCTTAGCTGGAAGGTGCAGTACTGGACAGAAGAAAGGCTGCAAAGAAGGTGCCTCTGGTTCATGGTGAGGCAACCAACCAGGCTGGCCAGAGGAAAGCACAGTGGGCTCCCATTTTGATGAAGTTGATGGCAGTGCTTTTATGGATAGCAGGAGGATGACGTTTTGACTCTCTATTTCTGTCTACTGCATAGGCTTGTGAAAATGCAACTTGCAGTAGGCCACCTACTGTCAGTCACTGTTGACTTGTTTGAGGTAAAAGAAGTTCTTATAAATCTTGTCCTGACTTCTTCTATCCCATCTCCTGATTCCTTTACTTCATGTTCAACTAGAGTCCATTTGGCAAAGAAAATATTAATGTTAAATATTTATGTTCAATATTTCCAGTTCCATATATCGTACAGAAGGCAATGAGGATTGATTGCTTGTTCTCTTTGTCTTGATCTTTCAGGTTTTTTTCTCTTTCCTTTTCTTGTAATGTGAGAGGAAAATCAACTTTTGAACCTTGGATTAAAGAGTTTGTCTTCACCTTAGGCTGAACTTGCTGATTTTGTTACTCTGTGTTCTTGTTTGTAGCATCTAGGAAGGTATAAATGGGCAAAATCAGGCTTATTGTTGATTCGCAACTTTAATCATGATGACTGCAGTCATTGTGAGGACCATTTAAAACGTATTTATTCCACAAGTTGTCTTTGGGGTTTTCTGTCTACCTGCAACAAAAAATATTGTCCTCCAGCCTACCTACCTCCAGGAACTCAGGGACCCTCAACCATCAAAGCTGTCACAGAAGATTGGTTTCATGGCATTATGGGGAGAGGCACGATGCCAGAGTGTTGTTCTTATCTTCAAATAACGTCTCCCTGAATAAGGTCCTCTTTGTTTTGGGGGCCATGGGTGTGTTTTGTATGCACCGTACATTTATTTTTTCAGTTACATGTTCAGAGATAACACAGGTTGAACTAATTGTCTAAACAAGATTTGGAATTTAACAAATTACAATGTTCAATAACATAATCTTCTTTGACAAAAACAACACAGGTAGTGCTCTCCTAGTCTGACAGCTCTGGGAGTTAGAGTTGATTCAGAAGTGCAAGAATGAGATTAAAAGCGTAAGGAAATAAGAAATGTTATTTATCACTGTTTCAGTGTCAACAACTTGTTATTTTTATTGTTTTTCAGAATAATGGGATTTATTGAAGCAGTTTATCCTCATATCACGTAATACACGTTATGCTTGAAGAACAAGGAGGATTCAAAATAGCAAAACATAAAAAAGTACCTTAAATTTAAGAGAAATCCACAGCAAGGAGAACTACTCTTTAAAATCTACCCTATCTGGAACAAGCAGAAAACAAGTACATGTGGAAAAGAATAGTTCAGTTATCAAAACCACACAAATTGAGATATTTGCATAGTTACTGCCATGCCCAAATGAAAGAAGATAATTGTGTGTATGAAAGGTTTTCAACAGCTGTCTTTGAAATCAAATAAAGAATTAGATAAACACACTGGCTGCTTTGCATCTGGGATATATACACCAACACTCAATATTCACAAATCGCTAAGTGGTTGTTGGACACTTGAAATTCTATTGATTGCTAAAGCTCAATAATGTCTCAGAGACTTGATCAAAAGAGCAAGCAAGCAAACAAGTAGTTATATAGTATTGGGACTCTTAGCATATACAAAACGCACTGTAATAAGAGCAAACATTCTGACTAGATAAATAACCGCAGTTTGGTACAGTAGCAGCCATAATGGGAAACTTTTCAAATGTTGATTACATAAAATTAGGGATGATACAGTGAAAAAGAGTATTGTAAATCAGGCAGCAGGGAATTTCAAGGATCACAAATCCTTGCCTAATATAAATTACAGCAATAAATTCTAGCATGGATTGTTTCTTTTATAACAATGGTTACCAAGAAAATAGAAATTATGAGCTAAAATTCCAGGGCATTTAAATCATGATAGTCTCTAGAAGTTTAATTGCTTTATTTTGCTTCCAGCTTGCTCAAAAGTGAACACAAGTAATAGATATAAAACTGTTTGATTTTATAAATTAATATTTATTTCCTTAGATTCTATGTTAAGTCAACAAATAGCATTCTTATTGTAGTTATTACAGTGACTGGAAATAAATAGTCAACCTTCCTTCTCATAGATTTTTAGCATGACCCTATTGACACGTATCAAGAATTCCACTGAAAACTGTGGAAAGATACCAGTACAAAACTGCTTTGTGAGTCAGTCTTAGTGCTTGGCAGAGGCTGTTGACCCCTGGATCTTCTCATTATTACAAAACACTCAAAACAACAACTGCCTGGAAGATAATAGTGATTTTTAAAAAAATTCTTTTAAGATTAACTCCCAGAGCATTGTGCCTTGCTTTTCAGCTCACTGGAGTTATTAGTCATCTCTTAGATGGCTTAACAGGGATGGTCACCATACCATAACCCTGGGCTCTGATTGCGGGGGGTGCCCTTACGTTGTAATTAGAGGAAAGATATTGCCTCAGAGAAAATTGTAGTATAAACATGTACTGCTCTGCTTAGCACTAATCTATTTTGATATGAAGTGATCTGACATCATGGGAAACCAAAGAAGATTTTCTTCATGTGGTTTACAAACATACAGAAGAGCACTGCAAGACTACAGAAAAAACATAGCTACAACAATGCTTATAATTTGGCCTGAGGTTGACTCCACAGTACCTGCAGGCAATCTCATGCAATGCAAAACGCCACCAGTGAATTCCAGTTCTCTGTACAAGGCAGCTCATAATGGATGTTGGCTAGCCATCATGTCCTTATGACTAGTTACATGCAAAAGCAATGTTGTGCACAAGTTGTCCTAGGATCCCATATATTTCTGGCCAAGCTTTCCCAGAAGAAAAATTCTGATGTTGCATTTAGCATGTTCCCATCCTTTGAGAACAGTTCAAAAAGGCAGGCTAGGTGAAAAAAAGTCATCTCTGTTCTTACAATTTAAATTTCACCATTCCCAAAGTATTCAACAGGTCCTGTCCAAAACCATGACTTCGACTCTATATCCGACTATAAAAGGTGCTGGACAGTAAAGTGCTTTTGCAATTTTCCCACAGAATTATAATGTTTTGGGACCAGTCTGTAGTTATTCTGTTTAAAGAGAAAGGTGAGTCTACAGCTACACAGTGCCATCTGACACTGACAATGTGACATTGATTATATATGGACAATGATCCGGAGTTGTTCTGCAGTTCTTCAAGAAAGTGTAAGTGAAGATTTGAACCCATTATTTATTTATCTAGGATGCTCCCACAAAAAATTTCAATTATATATCTTTAGGGCTTCACAGCTAAAGTGGAGCCATTCCTGGAGTAAGATGGAAACATTGGTAGTAATCTAATTCCTCTGCAGTGAGGCAAGAAGGAAGTACAATTTCTGTGTCTCATAGGATTGCTTAATACAGGACTGGTTGTACTGGGTTATGCCACTGAGCTGTGGTGTACAAGGTAATCTCACAAGACCCACAGTTATGGCTTTCAATACATCTTCTGTTTAAATAATGGCAACATTGCCTGATACTAAGGGTACATAAAAACCTAATTTATTTTATTTTCCTTTTATATGATTGGAACTAATGAAAGTGTCAGGAGGTGAGAAATTTCTTTGCAGAGAGTTTGTTGTTTAGTTCCATTACATCAATAAGAAATGTGGTATTAAAATATATTAAAAGATAAATATGACAATTTTTCCCTGTTTTTCCAGTGTGATTTGCCTTCACTGTGTCTGTTATTCACACAGAAAAACTTCATGGTATAGATAGTGATTTTTTTTTTTTTTTATTGTCAGTATCTAAGAAATAATAAGGTATGAGCATAGAGATTAGACTAATATGAAATTTTGAATATTGTATTTAGGATGGTGGAACTGTACCACGTGATCTACAATAAATTACTTATCTATATTTCACTTACCTATTACAATCCCAGGAATGCATTTCCAACAGTTCTAGTATTTTTCTATCAAACACTTGATATCAGGACCTTGGCGAAAGAAAATTAAGCATTATGCTGCTGGGTAGTCTCTTCGTTTCAAAAACCAAAGAATTATATTTTTAATGAGTCCTCAAGTGAATTTGTGATACTGAATTGTGCTGGCTACCCTTGAATCCTGTGTTTTCACCAAGAAATTATGGAGGAAAATGGAAGCACATTCTCCTCAAAACCAACCTCTCTGACACACTGTCTGGGTTCCCAGTTTTCATTTGCAGAGCCTGGCAAGTGTTAGTCTTCTTCCCATGTGGTTGTTTTTTAGCAAACAAAGATAATCTGCTCTCTACTACAAAGAGCTGCAGATGGTAATAATAGCACTGGTAAGGAACCAGGTGAAGGCCAAACTTTCCTTGAAATGCCCCAACCCCTACTGATGAGGAGGCTTGCATGCAGCACCAACTTTCAGGGGTGTTCATTTATCATTAACCAACTGGGGAGAAAACATGAACTCAAATGTCACCAGAAAAGAGGTAACGGCTCTGGCTTAATGCTGTACATTTGTTTCAAGGAATGATTTGTGAACAGAAAGTAGGGCTAAGTGTATTTAATAAATAATTTGCTCTGAGTCAGATTCTGCTATGTTTACTCACACAGAAAAGTACTTTATTTAGCAGCTGAGTAAGCATTTCACGTGGAGTGAAATATTATCTGAACCAAGAGAAAAGATCAAAAATTTGCTTTATATTGTGGGTAATAATCAGGAACTTTTTAACCATGGCTGACTGTGGTTAGAAGGCATCCAGTAAGGGTCAATAGGGCACTTCATGTTAGTGTGGTCCATGCAGAAGGACTACATGGAGGGATTACGGCACCATTTCTAAGAAATTCTCTGTTGCCGATATTCAAATGATGATTTTCAGAGTCAAATGAATTCTCAAAGGGACAGCAGGCCCCAAATTTGTCCCCTGCTGCATTCCTGCTTCCTGATCCAAAGCACAGTTGAGAGTCCTGTAGGAATTGACACCAAGCAATTAGTAACAAGCAATGGATATAATGTATATAAATGCAGGATAACGCAGGCCATAGAAGATCTCAGAAAGCTCCCAGTCCAACTACCTGTTCCAAGCACGTTCAACCATGTGATCAAACAGGAATGCATAAGGCTTTATCCAGTCGGGTCTTGAAAACTTTCCAAGATGGAGACTGCAGTCTTTCTGGGTAACCCGCTCCCCAGCTTCACTGTTCTCAAGGTGATAAAGTTTTCCTGATATCAAATCCAAGATGGCATATTTTTTGGTGTCTTTTTCCTCTTAAATGACTGTACGGCTCCAAATGAAACTATTCTTTGTGCAAAAGAGGTGTTAGTTCCCTGCACCTTGTTTTGTGTAGGGCTTGATCCAGAGGGCATTCTCCAAAAGTGCTTATTAGCCTGGATCTTCTAAATGAAGTGAATAGATATATAGACATTATGGCACCTTTGGGTAGATCTAGGTCAGGATGGAGGTAGCAGAGGTTCTGAGGATCTTGACTCTGGGGGATGTACTCAAAATCTGCCATAGGTAAGACTCATTCTTGGTAAGAACATTCACAAGTTTTGTAGGGCTGGCACTCTTAAGAGCAGGTTTGTGATATGAACAAGGAGAGTTTCAGAAGTGTTGATAGTTTGTGTATTTTCAGTTTCATGATTGAAATCACATTAATGAGAAAATCTGACTCAGAATGTTAATGCTTATTCTCATATGAGATAAAACAAGTAGACAAACTGATAACATTTGTGTAGCTGATCTTTGGTCTTGCACACAATGCACTATTTCCAGGGAAAAAAACAACTTCAGCTATAAAACTTCCTCTGGACAGTTAATTAATAAATCGATATCAATTAACTTTAAACCACTGTTAACTACAAAACCAGAAGTTTAAATCAGCCATAAATTCAATTGTATATTCCAGTCCCCTTGTGACCAGCAATTTCTAAGAATTGCTAACAGGGGATGATATGGAGGGTTCGTCTGTGCCACTGTTCTTGTTCACTGTTGCTACTGAACAGAGCATGAGGGATAGAAAGCTTATGAAAACTGGAATGAAAACTTTCTAGATTCTTGTGCAGCAGCCATCATGTCTCCGTCGTTGACAAATTCCTTCAAAACAAATCCTGTACACATTCTACAGGGAAAATTGCACTCAGCCACTTTTTCACTTAGAAAATCTGGTATAGCAGGTACTTTGGAAGCAGAAAGGGGCCTGAGAGGCAGTCAGTACTTTATATAAATGAATCCATGTGCATCTGGGCTGGTGGTGCAAGCAGGGGTAGTCGTGGGGCAGTGAAAGAGTACAAAGTGCTGTTGCAGGGAAGTTCCTTGGAAGGGACTATAGCTATTAGAGTATGGATTAATCATATGAAATTAGGGTGATCTGAGGTCATGTGGTTGTAGATAAGGGGGATAGAAGCTACAGGGAGGAGACGCAGATTGGTAGTAGTGGATAAATTGCCATTACTGACACAGCTGCAGACCTGAGCTGGCTAGCAGAGATCCCTTCTGCCCTTTGTCACTGAAGGATACCTGTAAGCTCCAGCTCTACCATAAGGACCATTATTGGGTGATAAGGTGGCAAGAAACACTTTTACTCTAGTCCTCACCAACCCTTTTCACACTGCCTGCCATATTACAAAATAGCTATGATCAGCTTTACTTGCCCTTTCCTGAACTTCCAATTCACTCACCAATGATGTTTAAAGGACCCACTAAAAAGGGTGCTCTGACAGAAAGGTGGTCTGATTGAAGTCGTAATATTTACTGTGGTTCATGGCATTTCTCTACAAAGGCTCTCGGTTGAGCAATACATAAAATACAGCGTTTTTTCTTTGTCATCCAGGAATCATGTGAGTTTCAGACATGGTTTAATTTAGACCCAGTCCTGACTTCCTTTTTGGATCAAAATTTGATTAATATCAATGGGTGTTTTGGTCATGCAAAGATTGTTAATTTGCCCTCTGGATATCTGGACTGGCATCTTCTGAAATGCTGACTTGGAATATAAATTCCATAAACAGCTTAAATTTAGAATATTTCCCCCTTACCATACCTATCAAGTATCTTTTTTATCCTGTGGGGAGGAAAAAGCTATCAGAAATCACAAGGGTTTAACATATTGTTAAAATCTCAGTTCTGAAAATAAAAATAAACCATGAAAGCAAACCCCTAGAGCATTAAACCCACCTTTAAACACTACACATTTCATTCCTGAAACTTTTATTGTTTTCAAGTAGGAAGAATATCTCATTTGCTGCAACCATCATAAATTTTGACACAGCCCCAGCCCCATTATAATGTGCCTTCATAAAGCTCAGTCTTCTCTCCCAGACTTTTTCCTCTTGCTTGCCCGCCCAAGTTGCAATGTATTTTGAAAAAGAAAGGCAGTAACAGACAACTGTCTTTCTGTAAGATATAGTGAGGTTATTCTGTACAAATGGAATGAACCTCATTTTTTCATTTCAGATCAAAGCAGAAATCTTTTGAAGTTTAGCTATTTGATAAAAAAGGGCTTTATAACAAGCAGATATAGAAGTTAATAGGACATAGAGATATTTTATTAAATTGCAAACCATTATTAATATTGCAGTTTTAACTTGAAAGAAATATGTGAAATGACACCGGAAATTAATTAGATTATTTCATCATTCTTTTACATTATAAACTTTGATACACTTGCATAGATATATAGGTACATTGATAAAAAGACACAAAGACAAACAGAATTTTAATGAGTGGGGAGCTTTTATCTACTATCACTTTGTGACTTAATTTTTTCTGTTTATACTGCCTATTGATTCCAGTTGAAACCTGCTGTTTTAATGTTGTTATTGATATTCTCTCTGGGTTTTCTTCTAATTCTGGCATTGATATTACCTTGATCGGATTTAGTTTATTTGAATTGCCTGTAGGTTTCAGTCTCTGGAGTTTTTCACTGCTTATAGACATGCAAAGATAAAACCTCTCTTTTTATCTAAAAATCCTTGAGAGACTCTGAAAGATACAGCCGTTTTCTGAGAACATTAAAAAGAAAGAGACAACAATCAAAAGGAATATACTTCTCACCCAGTCTAAGACATCATTTCTATACACCCTGAGTATTCTCTGACATGACCAGACTTCTCATCTAGTCACTTCCATTTTACATTTGGAAACAATGTGTGAAGAAATTGGGTTGTCATAAAGTGACGAGTGGTTCCAAGCTCTGTGTCTAAGGCTGCACCTTCACCGGACTGCCTCTGGTCCTGGATAATTTGGGAAGTGAACATGCACAGTGCTCCATGTTATTTGTTTTGCACCATGGTGAAAAAGTAGGCTCTAGCACATTCCCTGAAGGTAACAGAAAATCTCCCTTCCCAAGGAGAGAAGTCGACGTGTGAGGGTGGGTGGAGTAAGTGAGGGAAAACTCACCGTGTTTGGGCTGGAGGAAATTTCTGTACGTTGTTCCAGAGAGCTGCTATTTGGTAGATGCCCCATACCTGAAACATTCAAGTCCAGACTAGATGGGGCTCTGAGAAACCTGATTTAGTTGAAGATGCTTGTTGCAGGGAAGTTGGACTGGATAACCTTTAAAGGTCACTTCCTATACAAACTGTTCTATGATTCTGATTTCCACAAGTTCCCTGTGGCTCTAAGGAAGAAATCAGAAAAATAATACCTAAATTAAGAAAAAAAAAGAAATTCCAAACCATTTTATCTTTCAAATTATTATGCTTCCATTCTTGTAAAAGTAGAACAGAAAACTGACAAATACTCATAACTCACTTTTCTGCTTTTTTATTTCTGTTTGTAATTTATTTGCTTTATATTCTTAACCTTTGTAAGTTTTTTCCTTTCTTTTTCTTTTCTTTTGGCTTGAGTTAATCTTTGTTCCCTTTCTGTTCTGTTTTGTTTTCCCCTGCTTTCTTCTTGCTGTAGGCCTATAGTTTATTTTCGTCTCTTTGTTCTGATTCTTTTGTCATGTAACAGTACACATTTTTGGAAATAATTATTTTGCAGGAAATAACGAATATTTTCAAGTCTGTAATTAAAGACAGGTAAATAATATGAATATATGTGTAAACATGTGCTGTATTTGCTAGTGATTTATTTCTTCTGTCCAGCTGTCACAGGCCATTTATATTAACCATTTGACAACTTAAAAAATTCCCTAGGATCTAACAGCGAGCCTGTGCAGTACAGGGTATTCATAGACAGGAAGAAGGCTCAGAATTGTTCTCATGGCTTAACACTGAATCGCCTTGATATCACAATAAATTTAGTTTTTAATAACTTTAAGAGGCAATGGAAATAGAAAAGTGGAGATTGTGCAAAAAAAGTCCTCTGAAGTAGCGAGACTGTGATGGGCTATTGGAAAGCAGCACAGAGGGAAGGGAAGCAGTTTGCCTTTTACTAGTCTTCCCTGTGGGTCACCTGCACTGGGCCCGCAGCACCACGCTCTACAGGCTATATGGGCTGTATTGTTAGAATTGCTTCTGACAGTAGGAATGAAAATGGATTGTAGAGGAAAAGGAAGGGGCCCAATGAATCCAGCTGCCCATCCAGCTTTTGGGAATCAGGCAGATATGCCATAAAGACCACCATTTACCACAACCAAATGTGCAGTTATCCTTGGTTATAATTTTTGAGCTCATTTAGTTTTTTATTTACTGTGGGACTGAGTTCTACAGCTGAAATGTGCATTTTATTAAAAAAAAAAATCCTTTTGTTACCTGATAGTTTCTCTGAATGCCCCCTTGTTGTTCTGTAACAAGATACAGCGGATGAGTATTTTTTATTCACATTATCCATCCTCTTAATGATTGTGTAGACAAAGTTACATATTTTTCAAGCTGAAAAGTCTGTGATGTACTCTTTCCAAGATAGGAAAAAATGTGTACCTCTGATCATCTTTGCAATTGTCTAGTTTTTCTGGTTTGCTGTTTTGCATACTGCACACAGCATCTAGCATGTGGGTTTGGCATGTGTTGACAAAGTGTGATAATGACATGATGACTGTTGTTCTCAGTTTCGTTCTCCATATTACTGATATTCATTGAGCACAGCATATGCACAAATATGCACAGTAACTTCAGGATCTATTTTTTGAGATCCTGACTTTAGATGTTTCTAGTAATTACCTAAGAATGAAAGAAAACTCCCCCCTTGTTTGTAGTTAGATATATTCTTCTCATGTGCATAACTGTGCTTATTAAGACCTAATTTCACCTGACATTTTGGAACTCAATAGTCAACATAATGAATTTTCTATTTCAGATTTTGCTATTCTGTATCTGTGTCTTCACTGAATTTGATTTTTCCTCCTTTCTCCTTCATTCTACTGTCTTTAACCTCACTTATATATATTTAATAACACGTATCTCAGTACCAGGTCCATGTTCATCACTGGTAAGCTTTTGACTGGTTCATCTGATGTTATTCTGAGACTGAACATTTATTTCTAGTCTTTATTTACTCTTCTACAACTATTATTAATCAATAAGAGGGCCTTATCTTTTAATCCAGACCAACTTAGTTTATTAAAAAGCATTTGGTGAAAGACCTTAAAAAAACCCCAGGTATTTTCTATCAAAAAAAGTTGTCTTTTTCTCTGTCCCTGTCCCTACTCACTGACTTTTTAAATAGTTTTGGGGATTATGACTCCTTCATGAAATACCATGTATTTTATTTATCCCTTCAACCACTCATTCTATTTCTACCAATTTTCCCACTTGGACAATCAAACTTACTGCTCTGTAGTGTCTGGGATAATTTTTTAAAAAATGGTGTCATATTTGCTGACTTCTGTCTCTTCAAAACAGAGGTAAGTTAAACAATAGGCTACACTCTTGACTTCCAAACTTTTTTCTGAAACCTTTTCATTCCCTCATTTGTCATATTTCTTTTCCTTTACTTTGTTCTAGAAATTTCTACAACTGATAGTCCTGTTTGGGGCTTCCTACCAGTTTTACATTGGTGGGAGTTCACTGACTTTCAGGTAGCTTCTCATATTTTTCTGGAGTGTCAGAACATTAGCAACTTGTATTATGTGGAAACTGTTGTTTCTAACCATACCCTCTGCATTATTTACTTTCTCATTTCTGTTTCATTGTCATTTGAAAAGTCAATTGCCAGCTTCCTAATAGGTAAACAGTTAATCTCAGGTTGGCAGGCCTTGAATCAACTCATCTCAGACTCTAAAACACTCAAATAGTCTGTTGAAGACTGGTTGGCAGTATTTGTTTGCTGACTGGCAGTCAAATATTTAATTGCTGGATTCACTAACAGTTAACCATATCACACAAAAACATTGGCTATCTTCTAATTATCACATCAACTTACTTTTTGTTTTCATCTGTATTCTGCTTCTTAAGAAGATTTTGAAGCCTCGGGTGTATCAAATCAGATGCAACTATAGAATTCTGTCTCCTTTTAAAGAAGTCAGGAATATGATATACTTGTGGTTCAGCCACAGACACCAACCAAACCCCATGTAGCCACTCGCTCACTCCCTCACAACCGGGATCAGGGAGACAGTTGGAAGGGTAGAAGGTAGAAAACTTTTGGGTCAAGATAAAGATGACTTAACAGGGAAAGCAAAAGTAGTACATGCAAGCAAAGCAAGACAAGTGATTCACCATTTCCCACAGCAGGCAGGTGCTCAGCCTACTCCAGGAAAGCAGGACTCCAGCACACTCAACAGTGACTTGGGAAGACAAACTCCATCACTCCAAACACTTTCCCACCTGCAGTGCAAGACTGGGGAGGAGGAGGAGGAAAGATAAGGAGGGACACTGGAGACCTTGGTACGAGCAGAAGTGGAGACTTCAGATGAGGATATGCAGGCCGAAGCCAGATGTCTAAGCAGATGGAAAGAGTAGAGACAAGACTCTGGGAGAAATAAATAGAAAAAGCAATTTCAGAATATTCCCTATCCAGAACCTGTCATGGAAACAAGATTAGCTAACTTCTACCTTTTCTATGGTCAGTGAACAGGCTTGAAACCCACTGGTTAAATTGTGCATCATATAAATTTGTTAATGGTTAATCAATATATTCCATCTGCTATCATCAGCACTTCTGCTGTTAGCTCAGTTCGAGTGGTATATGCTGTGATTCCAAAAGTACAAATACTACTTGAGGCCTCAGTATTAATGCCAGTATAGACTAACACAGCAGATGTTTCATTTTAAAAAATTTAAAATCTGTGTGAAAAGAACACTGAGATTGTAAAGTCAAAACTAGACGTGCTTGAAACTCGAGTCTAAACACATGCACATGCTCCTACTTTTGTCTATTTTCTGTAACTATTATTCTGCAGACTTTAATGACAGACACAGAAGAGGCAAGACAGAGCAGGACAGTGTGACAGACCTTGCTGAGTTCCAAAGGTGTCTCCTCTGAGGGTGAACCAGGCTTGTGTGCCTGTTGCCTGTAGCATCTGTGCCTCATGTATTGCAGCAAACAGGGCAGGGGGACATGGAGGAGAACAGGCACAGCCTTGCAACCCGAGAATGAGAATGTCTTTGCCTCTACCAGAGCCTTAGACAAAGACTGGCATGTAATCATTCCAGCTGAGCAAAAATGCTGTTTTTTTCACCCTCTGTGGATACCTACAAAGGACTCTGAAGCCAGATTTGTGGAAATGTGGAATTGTTACTTCTGGGAAGCAAAGAAAAGCTGGCTGTTCTCACCTTAGACTGTTTTGAACACTGAGGGTAAAAAACAAAACCGAACAACCCTCCAAACAGACAAACAAAAATGGCAACAAAAAGAAGGAACCAAGAAAAAAGAAAAAGTTGGATCTAAATCTCTCAAGTGAGCTTATTGGATCATTCTGACTATTTTTGCCTGAGATTTTTTGTCTGTAAAAGGATGGTAATTTTTCCTCTTTTCATACAGATGCAGCAAAGAATTATAACTAATTACTGCTCATGAACACTGTTATACTCATGAAGGACGAAATTGCCCTGTATACAGTGTGTATTTGCTTGCTTTTGCAAGTACAGTGCAAGGAGCTGAGCACTGAGAAAAGGATTAATTCAGTGTGACTATATCAATTCAACAGTTAGGCATTTAGTCTAAGTTCGTGTCAACACAATGATCTAATGATTCATCCTATTCCAAGCAGACACTTGTGACTTGGGAAGCACCCTCTGTAGTTGCTGGACTGTCTGTCACTGGTTACTGAGGAAGCAGGGTTGACTAGTTCAGACCAGATACCCAAGTTTAGGAGCCTGTGGAGTGAGTGAAGGTCAATAAACACTGTGAACAAGTACCCATGATTTGGGAACTGGACAAACTGATTTTTGTCTAAAACCTTTCAAATTTAATTTTTACAGAGATTTAGGTAAGTAAAAACCAATACTTTGCATTGTGCTGGGTAATACAGCAGGAGGAATTGCTCCCTGGTGTAGTTACAAACTAAGTCATGAAAAAGGTGGAAATAAAAAAATGGTATTCCAGTCATGTAGAACTTCTGCAAATAAGATCAAAGTGTTTCAGCTGTTTGACTGCAATGATGACATGAGCATCTGGAGCCTAAAAACCACATTCCATCACATGTTTTTTAACCATCAGAAATGATAAGTTTATATTATTTACTGATGTTAAAGCATATTTAAAAAATAAGTGTACTAGCTACTGTGTATCATTACACAAGGTATGTTACATATGAACTGAATATCATGTCTGGTGATGGAGAAAGTCTGTTTGTGTCTAATACTGTTCCCTGGAGAAATTGTTCAAGAGCTGTTCATCCTTGTGGAAAGATTACTCTGATATCAGTGAGACTTATCTGCTGTGTAAGTGCCAGTTGAGTTGTAAAGCTTCTCCAGGGCATTTTATCAGATGTTCTTACTCAGCATCAATGGTCTCTATGAGAAGAGAAAGAGCTGAGAAACAGGCTTGGTTCATCAGGTTAAAATAAATGGATCTGGTAAATGCCTTTTCAACCCCCTCCTACAACTATAAACCTAAACCTATAGCATTTCTATTTTACTTATTTTGTTCTCTCCATTAATGCTCAGTATTACTTCAGAGGAAAGAAAAAAGATGTGCTAAAAGATGTGGATCTCCATTTAAAGAACTGGTTTTCTTGTGCTTATGCCAAGAGTTTCATCTTGGAAATTCTTCAGATTCTGTCCTTGGACAGATTTATATATGGGATTTTCACATATGTTTCAGTGAGAGTTTCGCACTTTTATCTTACAGAAGAATTTGACCTCTGGGGTTTACCTCTCTTGGGACTAGTTTAGGACTATTAGCTGTACTATGTCCTGAAAATATTTCATGCCCATTGCTGACTGACTGAGAGTAATTCAGATACCACTTTGTGAGAGACTGAAAGTGGATTTTGTAATCCTTTTGAAATCTTTCCTTTTTTTGATGTCTGTTTGTTAATCAAATTGGAAACAAAATGCACAAAAAGTTGAGACTCTCAGAGTAAAATACAGCACTGTTAGCTAGTGGTTGAGAGTGGAAATGTAAGTCAAAAGATAAAAGTTCTGTTATAGTCTCAATTAAAGATTCAGTCTATGGCTTGGGAAATATCCCTTAGGACTGGAACTGTTCCCACTGTTGTAACTAGAAGGAAGAACCAAACATTTTTTTACAGCTGCTCTTTTTTTTCTGCTATCAGGTGCTAATTTTTCCCATCTACCATTGTGGGAAGGTTTTTAGACGTGTATTTGATTTTCTTCGAGAGTCCTGAGTAGGTGGGGAGTAGTGTCCCCTTGGTATTATATTTTGTCTATTTTTGCACTTCTGTAAGTTGTTGTATCAATGTAATGAGATTGTTTCTTTCACTGCTTGTGAAAGAAGGCACAACAATCAAGCTTTAAAAATATGTTATTATAGTAGCTGGATTTTGTCCCTTGTGCTCCTAAATGCCTAAGTAGTACTGAGGAGAGAGGACTAAGAGATATTTCTCTAAAATTTTGGGGGAGAAAGAGTTGGTCTAAGCAAAATAATAAAGCAGAGGAAAGAAACAGCAAAGAAAAAAGGGAGCTGAAATTGCTTCTTGCAATTTTTTCCCCATGATTTCACAGCCTCTTTTCCAGCTAGCAAAATAAACAATTAAAGGCCTTCTGTTTGATATATTATTCAAGTTAATGAGCAAAAGCACGTTTGTTACTCTCATAACGGAGCTGAGAGAAGTAAATCTGTTGCAAACTTGTCATTGTTTGATGCAAGGCTGAGGATTAATATTCTTGTTTCAGATCAAGAGTATCCCATTTCAATACAACAAGTTGCTATTTTGTGAACTTATATTATGCAGAAATCAGAGTGTTCACAAACAGGATTACATAAAAATAATAAAAGGTATGAAACAAAAAACAACTCATTCATTTTTGATCTAACTTTTGTGTATTAAATCCCAGGGAAAAAAAAAACAACACCACAGAACACCCTATAAAATGTGTAAGAAGCCTGCATAAAAATGAGAAAATTAATTAAAAATGCTAATGAAGCATAAAACATATAAAGAAGTAATTGTTGCAACCACAGTATGTATTGGATTTAGTCTTTTTCTGACCTACTGGGTTCCTAATGCTTCCATAAACTCCCAGATAGTGGACTCCACATTTTTGTGCTTGTTGAACATTTAACTCTCCATGTCCTTTGGGGACTTCTGTGCACCCCTATCAACACCTAAACTCATACAAGAACAAGCTGCACTTTCTAGAATGGTGCTCCCACTAGTCAAAGCCTATTTAACCATAGTCACATCAGTCAGCTGTAGTTTCTGTGTTTCGCTTTGGGAACAACAACTCTAAAACACATATGTGCTTTGTGAAGAAAATGGGGATGGTCAATTCAATTAGCTATGCAGATAGTAACTGAATATTCAGAGTTTCTTTTGCATACAGAGAATCTTTTTCACTTTACTGTTTATCCATTAGGATGGGTGGAAATGAGTCAACATTTTTGGTGGCTAAAGTTCAAACCATATCAAGCTATTTAAACAATTTGTAAATTTTTTTTGGTTTTATATCTAAGATGTGGCAGACACCTATTAAAGACATTCTAGCTCCTAAATGTTATTTCTGGCATCTCCCGATGTTCCTGGACTGTTGAGTTCTGGTTTGAATTTTAATTTGTCAATCTGCACCATACTTGAAAACGCAGTCTATAACTAACCGTATATCTTGTCAGAAAAAGTGTATTGTGTTCCAGAAGTTTTGAGTTTTTGAAACTCTTCCCTTTTCTGTGCTATTTTGGTTTCTAATGTTGTTTTTGTCTTACTACTGATTCCAAGAGAATGCTTTCCAAGTATTAATAATATCCTCTCTTGGCAACCAGGTTTGGGACTGCAATGGTCAACAGAGTTGAAAAGCAAGTAATATTAATAACTCTAATTACCACCCTTATAGGCTAAATGGAATGGAAGAATTTCTAATTCCTCTTTGGAATTTATAATAATTTACCTGCCAGCTGACCTGAAGCATCTAGCCAGACCACTATTATAAATGACTGTCTCTTATCAGTGTTTGCTTCATGCGGGATGAAAGAATTATTTACCATTTGTGCTTGTTGATAATGGTGATTAGTCTGCATGTCCTACTTCTGTGGAGGAGCTTACAGACCGGAATTGTACAGTAAATGAACCTGTGATCTCCAGAAGTTACATCAAAACATGTGAAATATCCCTGGTCCAAAACATGTGAATCACCAGAGCTGTCCCCTTTCCAGCTTCCCTCCAGCTCAGAGACCCACTTCCTGGACAGGAAGTTTAACTTCAAGAATCTCAGGGCTGATAAAATGGTGGAAAATATTCCCTGTGCTTAGCAGTGTCTTTGTATTTTCACCCCATCCTTTTCTTTATATGCAGCAAAATATTGTGTAAATAAAATTTCTATTTAATATGCCTTTTCTTGTGGGTTTTGGTTCTGGGTTTTTTTTATTCATTGCTTGTAATATGTATCTCAGGTTACAGTAATTTAAATTTATTTGCACTGTCTGCAAAACCTAATTTTTATTTAACTGCAAGAACAAAGTGTTGGTCTCATTGATCTCTTAATTAGGTGTAACTACTGTTACTGAGAATAAGACACTATTAAGCAAAACTTTCCTTGTTATAATCCCTCAAAGATGTGTACTTGGGTACAAGAGTATAAACCAAAAGGTGTAATAGTATTCTAGAATAAGAAGTGCAGGCAAAATAATCACTGTCATGTAAAAGCAGAGCTGGGCATAATCTACAATACTAATGCCTTTTATATGTAGGTTACTGTATGTGAAATGCTACAGTAATTGCCTCCTTAAAGTATTATCTTGATTTCTCATGTAAAAACCAGGCTGTACACAGGAGCTTGAATAGCTGCAAATAGCGTTTTTTTCAGCATGTCTGTGGAAATGATCATGCCAATTATCTTTTTCTCTTAAGCTGAATTTAGTTGTTATTCAGCATGTTTTTGTAACATGTCTGGTGGTGTCACAGAGGATTTCCATCCAGAGATAGCATGCATCTTTTTCTAGGGCTTATGTCAAAACCCAAGTTATCGAGATAGAAATTCTTCCAGTACATGGTGCTAGAGAACTCCTACTCCACTTGATTAGTAGCCAGGTAAGCTTCTGGGAATTTCTCTAGGAATTACATTTCTCTGCTGTCTTTGGAGTGCCGTATCCCTTGGAGCTAATGTCATCTGCAGATGGGCAGGCTGGAAATGCAGGTTGGAGGAACAACTGTCACATGCAGGAACCAGCAGGGCAATGCTGAATTGAGAAAATACTGTTAAAGGGAGCTGACTAGCTTCTAGCGAGCTGCATAGATTATACTGCCCTCACTAGGGAGGGTGACATAAATCCCATGATGGGGACTTGCCTCTCTGGAGAATTAATATCCCACTTTAAGTATCTGGGCCTGTGGGTGTGTTTGTGTTCATAAATATGAGTGGGTGCATAAGGGCTCAGATCTTGATGTTCTTAAACTTGTTCATGCAGATGAAACTCATTGGTGACAGTGAGAATTAAGGGCTACAAGTCTGGCTGCAAAAGTTGCTGAACAGGTATCTTTCCCAAGGCTGATCGAAATCAAGGGGAAGTCTTTTGGATCAGGCTTAAGGTGTGAAAAAAGAAAGGTGACCTGCTGACCATTTACTTTTTGCAGGCAGTTATATTTAACATAATGCCTGAGAAGAAGCATTGCCAGAGTGAAAACTAGAAAACTCACATTTGAAAGATATTCTATCCCAGTTTATTTTCCGACTTGGGATCTGCCTTTCACTCATTCATTCATTTATTCATTCGTTCTTGAAGTTCCAAAGTAGCAGCAAAATGGTAATTCAGCAGTCTTTATAAGGTTTTCCATCCCATGTCTAGGACCAGGCATGGGAAAGTCTGGCTGGGCATGCATTCCAGAAGCCAGTTTGTGCTGACACAGCACAGCTGGAACACCAAGGCCTTTTCCAGGACATGTCTAAAGTCCAGCTGCCCAGGGGCAGGCAGAGATCATCTTCACAGCCCTTCTGCAGCTGCCGTGATTTCAGCCACTGTGTCTGTGTCATCCTGTATCCAATTATTGCACCAGAGGGCTGCAGCATTCCCTATGCAAGAAATCTCTGACTGCTTGCCTGCAACTCATGAGGGAATGGCTTCCCACAGCTTCTCTCTGCCTTAGAGGATTTATATACTCTGAAGAGATCATTTTAGTTTTTTTAAGATTAGAAAAAAGTATTTTTTGAAATGTAATAGCATTTCAGGATTTAAATAAGGATGCTCTTAACAAAACAGAAATAAATTTTTGCCTTGTCTGCTTCCTGCCATCCTTGGTCTGGAAAGAAAAATATTCAGCTGCTATTCTAATTGCTCTGTGGGGGCAAATAATTTATATATGAGAGATTATTTAAAATAAAAGGGGTATTTTCCATCCCACTGTTTCCTATTTAGGCTCTAGATCACAGTTATTATTGCCTTCCCTAGAGAAAGAATGAACATGTATTTAAACAGTAATTGATTTAAATTAAAAACAACTAAATATGTACAACTTAAAGAGTTATTGTTTCTAAATGAGAAATGATAATTGTTCTTCTGTCTGCTGCATCATGATGAGGTATTTGGTTGGGAATTGGATATAATTGTCATCTGCTGGGTGGTGACTGTGGAAGACGGCCTGTGATATCTGCAGGGATGTACCAAATGCTTCCATGCAGGATCATACCTCACGTTCTTCTGAAGTCAACTGAAAGTTCTTCTGTTGACTCCAGAGCCACAGAATCATTCTCCCGTAGAAAAAAAAAGTTTATTTATTCACTTTTCTAATCAGTAGAATAGTTTCAGAATAAGTAATAACATGAACAAATTAAGAAATCAAATATGTAATTTTTATTCCCAACATGTCATGCATGTTAAACTTTGAAATAACTGTATCTTTCCTGTAAGTTTTCCTCCTCAGTAATTCAAAATGCGTCTTAAACTCCTAACTTACCATTAGTGCTGTGTTATTATTCTGTGACCCGGCATATTTTGAATCTCTTCTAAATTTTAAGCTTTCTATTGTTCAAGGTGGCACCAAGATCCCAGAGCATCAGCACTCTCCAGGAGATACAGACGAGTTCAGGGAATGCAGATTTATGTATTCTTATCACAACACCTGAGGTCATATCTGTTGGTGCTGGAGGTTGTTAGGGCATTATCAGCCACTGATTCTTCTTGAGAATAATTTGGATTCAGGGAAGAAACATAACCTGATCTCTTTCCCTCACCCACTAAGTTTAATAGGATTTGTCTTCTCTGTACTATGGGTTGGTCCATTGATAAACAAGTGTTACTGGAACAAGTGTGTTATTTTAAAATTTTCTTTTCTGTTAGACTATGAACTCTATTGTGACTTACAGATGTGATTTTAAGCTGGTTAAGACACCTGGAAAACTCACATTACTTCATTGGCTTTAGATTAGATTTCTAGGCACAAGCTCATGTCATTTAAAGGGTGACAGTGCTGAAGCAGGCACTCAAAAAGGTGCTTGTTTTGTAGGCAAAATGCATTCTAAGCCTTCTGGTTAAAAACAGTATTGGTTGTTCCTAAAACTATGTATGGTGCTTGATGTCAGCTTTTACTGCTCTGAACATAGACCCTGCTGCTTCTCTTTCCCTCACAGTCTTTTCTTGACATTTAAAAAAATTTACATTTATATATTTTATATATATATAATTTATATTTTTTACATATGTTTTATACATATTTATTTATATATATAATTAGGGTACTTAGGGGCCTTGTAGACATCTCAGGTATGTATTTCCTGTTTTGTTTATGCTTGGGTAACCTATAGGAGTGGGTAAAAAAAATTCTCAATACAAGAAGTATCACTGTGACCTGAAGCTTTCTGTTTTAACCCTTTCATTTCACCAAAGAGTAGTAACTATTGTAGTAACTGCCCCATCTCATTCTATGATAACCATTGCAAAGAGAATGATACAAGAATATTATTAGTAGTTTAGTATCTATTAGCAAGTACTGCAAATTGCTTAGGTAAGTTTGGTTGGGGATAAGCTGTTTGGAAGTCGAATAGTGGATCTTGGGTGTGAGATGAAGTATAGATTAAAAAAAACAGCAAAGGAATGGTCTGGGTAGCATTTTTCTGATCATGAACATGGATTTGGGCAGATGTTCTTATCTGTAGGTGAACAAAGTTCTTCTTAAATCACAATCTCTCCAACTAGCTTAATTTTCTTATTTCCTAATTACAACCTTAAATATCCTCTACTTCTGCTGTTAGGTATTCCATCTTCTTGCATTTATTTTTCTTTGTGTTTTATCCATTTAATAACTTTTCATCTCACTGTATAACCCAAATTTTGTATGCTCTATTTCTATTGAACTGTTCTTTATTTATGCATTTCATATTCTAATTTTTTTTCATTCCTATGGAATCTTATCTCAAAAATCTGTGTATCTCAACCAGATAATAAAGAAAATGATGAGCAAAACTGTATTCTCCATTTGCCTTTTTGCTTCAAAATCTATGAGTTATTTCAATGTAGCAATCATAATTGTGTCAACCACAATTGGAAGTCACTTTTGCTACATTTTACATACAGAAATATCAAATAAGGCTAATATTGTTCAGAAGTAATGCAGGGATGTTTCAATTTTTGGATCCCCAAGTGAACACATGAATGTGCTATAAACCAAAGATCAATTCCTTCCCACAAAAGTCAGCAACAATCTTTTTGAAAACTTCTGGCTGTGAAATTTTACTAAGCCTCAGGAAAGATTCCTGTGAGAGTCAGGAACACATAGGTATTTTTAGAGTAAACAGCATACCTTGATCATAAACTTTCCTTTGTATGAATCTGGTCAGTGTACTGGGTCACGTAATCATCTGCCTGAAAAGACAGATTCAGGATAGTGGATGGCTATTGAAATCTGTGACTCAGTCCCTTGAAAAGTTGATAGCCTTGTGTTGCTCAGTCTACTGCTGCACAGGGAAAATTAATAATAATATTATATTCTGCCAGTAATTGTTGCAAGATTTGACTAGAATAGCAGAGTAATAATAATTGTTTTTCTATAAATTGACTTATAATCTGTGACAAAAACACTTTGTTGTACAAACATGTTATATCCTCTTCATGCAACAGAGTCTTCAAGCCTTTCTTGTGACCAGTGCTCAATCCCATAGTTCTGAGTTACAAAACAGGACAAGTGAGAGAGTAGAATCTATCACCTGAAACGTACCACAGTGCACAAGGAAAGCTCTCAGTCTGTAGGTTGTTTTAAAGAATAAAGTCTTTACAGATTATTAATTAGAACATGGCATATTTACACAAAATCTATATGACCAATGGAATCACACACCTCTTCTGTAAACTCCTACATATATCACTGCCAAACCTGAGATCCTGGTTCACAGGTGTTAATGCATTTGTGGAGGGAGGATTGTATATGACCACAGAATTATAAACTACCCCTATGCGCATGTAGAAAGCCAAGCAGGATGAAGTTTCCTTCCCACCACTTTAAATCTGCCGCTTCCTAACGTAAGTGCTTGACTTTGTAAATCAAAACATTTTAAATTTTTTTTTTGCACATAATGTATATAGTTCATGCTCTATTGTAGCTGATGCATTACACACATTGTTATTGTAGCTATTGTTTATGTATTAAGTAATATAAATGCAACAACTACAAAAAATCTTGGGAAATACACTGAGAGAGAAATACATATTAACAATCAAGCAGGGCAAATAGAAATGCTGCCCCCAATCATCTCTGAAAGGCTTGCATAAAATTCCTTTTTGCTTATGTTCCAGTCTCTCCACACAGCCTTTTAATGAAAATTCATGCAAGTTAAATTTTGTTCTTTCAAGTGTTCATGGAAAGTGAATTTCAGGCTCGCAGCCAAGATACATTTAATCATGAAACAAAATTAGTTTAATCGTGAAACTAAATTTGTTTGGGGAAGAATTAGAAGTATGCAACTTAATATAATCAAGGAATAGAAACAATAGCCTGCTTTAGGTGGCCAAGGAAACAAAACTTCAGGCTGATAATAATGGCATGTCATATGTGGCTATAGGCATGATAGAAAATTTGCAAGAAGGCTAAAATACACAAGCAGATTCCACAGCTGGATAGTTCCAAAGATTTCAGAATGGAATACAAGTGCCTGAGCTTTTGTAGGTGTTTTTCTGTAAATTTGGGGGCAGTGGATACTATCACAGAGCTTGTGTATTTGTTTCTACTGGTTTTCAGGCTTGTCACAGTTCTGGAAAACTTTGTCCTATTTGACCCAACCAGTTTGTTGATTAGGTCAATGTTACATGATATTTCAGGTCAGTTTGGGAGACTTTGTTATTTGCAAGAGCACAGTGCCTAGTAATACTGATATTATTCACATATTGTTTAAGATGTATACTTCTGGATGCATTTTCAAATGCTGGACAAGCCAAACTGAGTAAGCCTTCATAAAAACACCACATCCAAAATTAATATTTTGTAAAACTGAAGTTGGGAACTGAATTCTACCCCTGCCTCTATCTGTGAGAGCTCTTATAAGCACTTCTTAGTTATGTAGCACTCACTAGAAAGGATGAACCATTCTGTAGTGAAACTTACAAGTATTAAGATCAAATCTCTGAATTCTGGACGAGTACCAAAAGCTCAAATTTTTATAAATAATTCCAATTATTAATGCAAAAAATAGACACCAGTGACTTCAGAGAAAGACGTTCTATTTTGGATACAGATCTAATCAATATGGTGACAAGGCAGTTTTGGTTTGCTTGGATTTTTTTCCTTCACTTCTTGCAAAGAAATCACTATTGCATAGAGATCAGCTATTGAAAATTTTAATCCTTAAATGAAAAAAGACCAACAACCTATATAGCTATAAGTGGATGGAAATACAGGGTGATGGGAATAAAATAAAATCTTGTTACTGTTTTAATTTATCAGAACACAAACAATGAGTCCATCATTACAGAAGTGAACTATCTTGAAAAAAGATAATTTCCTATTTATTTCAGCCACGTGATATCAGAGACAAAAATGCCTCTGGACATACTGGTTGTCTTCATTGACTATAGGAGCCGAGATTGCTACAGAGCAGATGATCTATTTCACCTGTTTTACAATTATAAAAAAATTTAACATTAGTGGTCTTGTTGCTAAGTGCTAATGCAGATACATAAACAAAAGGTTCCAGGGGAGTGATGCCTCAAGAGACACCAAATAAACAAAATATGCAGATGAGATAAAACACAAAAGAGTGACTGTGATAAGCCAGAATTGGCAGGCATTTGAGATTTCCTTCTAATTGGAGTCCAGAGCTGGATAAAGAAGGCAGGAATAAGGGCCTTCATTGAAGTGAGTAAGTATGGAAGGGAAGATGGAGAATTCACCAGTGAGGAGCACCACATTTATTTAGGCCCCAGGGCTACAAAGTTAGATTTGAAACTAGGTCCAGAGAAGGAATGGTAAAGAACTTAATAATATGCCTGTGTCCTTTGTTACCTAAGTGAGAAAGTTATGCAGGAGAAAGACATAAATTGTTTCAGGAAGAGGGTGATTGGTCTGTGAAAGCTTCTGTTGCTGGCAGAGTAAAATCAGAGGCCAACTCTATAGAAGTTATAAAAAATAGGGAGGATGGAACTCATTTGACAAACCTTAAGCTCATGTAAGGCTTTATATGTTAAGCAGGTGAAGGAGAATCTGAGGAGGGATGAAAAAGGTGACATTTATGTAGTTATTAACGAGCAGGAAAATCTGAATAGCAGCACACTGAATATATTACAGCTGAGGAACATGTTTGCAGTCATTAAGATCAGAAAAGAGAGGACTGAAAAAGCCAAGATGTGAAATGGTGAAAGATTTTGCTGTGAATAGTGGTAGAAAGATCAACAGCTTAAAACTGTGCAAGAGGTGAAATTTGGATCCGGTTTGAATATGCTGCTTTAAAGAAAGTGTTGAGCAAAAAGTAATTCCCAAGGCAAAGGCTTGTCTGACCTTGAGCAATGAACCAAATCTCTGTTTTGGAGAAGATATTCAAAAAAGGAAAAGAAGAAAAAAATCAAGAAGAATGAATAAAAGATATGTTTTTACAAAAAAAATGGTCAGGTGAACTAGGGAAAGTGATGGCAATGTATGAATGCGAACCAACAAATGTGATGCTATCAGCTATGGCTAGTGTGGAGAACAGCAGGTGGGAATCTGTATTTGCAAACAGCCCCTTGATGGAGCAAAGAAGCTCAAGTTATCTTTCTGAATGATTTCCCTCCTCTTCTCCCTCTACCTACTTGGAGTGCAAATACTGGACAAGCAGGAAAATTTGTCAGTCTAATGAGATGTTTTTAGCTATCACGGTACTTCAGCTGTAGCAGTTAAAAAAAAAAAAATGATAGCTGATTTTAGGTGGGATGGCACAGGATTTCTTTGTGAAGGTCAAGAAGTTAAAATTTTGACAGGGATGGTGATGAAATAATTTAACGCCTCAGCTGTGTGGGTGCAGATGGTCATCCACATGGGGGATATTTTTCCAGCAGGTTACTGAGTCAATGATGCTGGCTGCCTGCAGTTTGGCAGCTATCCATTAATATGTAAAACAAAATTCTGGGCTATGCAAAAATTGGGTGTTGAATTCCATTTAATGTTGTGGCAGGTTTCCTTCAATACCTCATGGTCTTGTATGATAGGAGGATTAAGAAATGGAATTTGATCATCAGCAAACTGAATGACAATAGATTGGCTACTAAATTTTTGGGGAGACTTTGTTGTTTCCACTGAGATGGGATGGTAACTGTTGGGGGTTTTGGGTTGGGTTGGGTGGTTTTTTTTGTTAACAAATCAAACAAAGAGGAATTGACAATGACACTCATAATTGCTCACAGTGTTAATTTTGCTTGTTACTGTTAAGTCCCACGTAGAAATTTGTGTAACTGAAGTAAAATCTATTCCTGTTCTTGAGCTGCAGTTTTGTACACTGTTCTCATGTTTAAAACAGTACCCGTGTGTAAGATCCTCAACCTCTGATTGACACAGTTCAGTCAGCTGCTGGAGAATGCAGCGGGGAAACACATGTTATGTTGCAGGAATAAGACCAAGCAAAAGAAGAGAAAATAGTTGAGGTAACACAGAAAGCTATTTTGGCAGTAAGAGCTGGGTGGCTAAACAGAGAAATACATCTGCCTAAGTAATGTAGGATTTTGGTGGAATTAAATCATGGTTAGTCAGGGTTAAGTTTTTATGTGATTTGAAAAGACTTAAGTCCAAATACCAGTTTTCTGAGAAAGACTGCCTCCTCGGTGACTGCTGTGCCCCGGATGAGCCTGTACTCCAAGCTGCTGCCAAACTGGGGTTCAGATAACACACACAATTAATGCCAAGGGCAAAACTCATCTGTTATCTCTCCATATCCTAAACACTTTGTTTGTCATCTCTTGCCTTGTGTTCAGCAATCACATCTAGATGAACTTTACTGTATGTTTGTAAGCACTGTCTTCTGGCAAAACTTACTCTCCTCTCCCTCATCCATCATTTTATATAGAGGA
This sequence comes from Ifrita kowaldi, assembly GCA_013398055.1. Taxonomy (NCBI): domain Eukaryota; kingdom Metazoa; phylum Chordata; class Aves; order Passeriformes; family Cinclosomatidae; genus Ifrita; species Ifrita kowaldi. The sequence continues at coordinate 144,345 of VZRS01010744.1, read as the reverse complement.
CTTATAAACACTGAATTCTGGATTTCTGAAAGGCACACTGAGAACCAAGGGCCTTGGATTTGTGCACTGAAACATGCAGGGTGTACGCCTGCAGTTCTTTTATTGATGATATCCCTTTGGTAGCTGACCTAAAAGCTGAAACTGCCCTCTACCCCAGTGCAGGAATCACGAAAGATTAAAATGGGATCAACGGAGGATCCATCCTTGTAGCTATGAGGACTTGCAGGTGTTTGGAAGAAAAGAGGGAAGAACCAGTGTCAGAAAAGAGAAGCAGCATATCAAAGAGAATATGCTCTTTTATAGTATGAGTTAACAAATTATGACTGAAATTAGTTGAATTTTACATTTTGTAACAGCATACATTCAATTTTGATGCTAAAAATTTCTAAGGATGGTTAGAATCCAGATGTGAATTATTCTAGAAAACTTTAATCTAATTTTGTCTGATGTTTCATCAAGGAAATATTCTTTAACACCTGTTAAAAAATTCTGATTATAGATACAACTGAAAAAACAACTGAACATTACAGCAGCTAAAACCATCAAAATCTCCAAGTTTTCTAAGATCAGCCTCTCAATAAAGAGCAGCTTGCAGAACCAGAACCTGGAAAAAAAGAAAATTATTTTGGTAAGAATAGGGAATGGCCTGATAAAATCTCAACTGCTGAGAAAATGATACATATAACTCCTGTATTTTGTCTTTAAATTGATGAGACACAGGAAAAAAAATTAAACTGGAAGCAGCAATTAAAATGAGCAAGGAAAAAAAAGAAAGATGGGGAAACAAATGGAAAAACTGAGGCTGTGTAACGAATCTGACAAAACCAGAACTAGGTGGGACAGGGACAGTTTAGAAGGCATCCCACAAAGGGACTAAAGAACTGAAAATGCATTGGGAGGGAAAGCTGTCAGGACTCTGTGTAGTTTTTTCAGTATGTGCTGCTCTGGTGAAGACAAAAAAATGTGACACAGGAAAATATATTTTCATCACTTGTTTCCAGCTTCTGGCAAAAGCAAGTGTTATATAGCCCAGTGAAAACTGAAATCAGCTAAGCCTGAAACCCAGCAGCAACTGTAAAAAGTTCTGGAAAGTCTTCATGAAGAAAGTTATTCTAGCAGATTTGGGACCTGACCGTTTTGGTCCACAAAAGGAAAATCACAGCATATTGTTTGCAGCACACCTGTGATATGAATTTAATTTCAGATATAGGTATAAATCAATTTATTCCACCACACATCCTGTGCTTTTGTGGAGACAATAGCTAGAACTTGATTCTTAAACTTTGTTATGGTGTTTGCACCCCTTCAAATGGAACTATTGTGGAAACTACTTGACTATGGCTTGTGTGATTTCTGTCCTCTTTGGAGGTACATGGATTGACTAGACAAAAGAGATTAAAGTGCAGTGAATATCAACATCTCAATAAAATATTACTACAGTGCTTATAGGTGCTTGCTTTTGTACCCCATTGCACAACCAAGCCCACTGTTTTGTCTCCTAGAGTTTGGATTTCTGTATTCATCAGCACCGCCATTTTTCCCCAACTGCCTGTAGTTTCTGGTGCTTTACTACCTTCAGGTCACTGTGCAGCATGCTTTCAAACCTCCCATTTCTGTGTCATAGGTAAATTTAATCACACTTGAAAGTATAGCAAACAAACACCTGACAAAAGGAGAGACTCATTAACCGCCTTCATTTCCTATGCAGCAACCCAAGCAAGCGCAGGCATACATGAGAGTTCTGGCAGGAATACAAAGGAACGGTGCTTGGAGACTGACAACCAAAACTTTCTTAGGAAGCAGGACCGCCTCCTTGTTTCTGCTGTGCACTGGGAGAGTGTAAACAACTCCCTGAACCACCTGTGGTTACTCCTCTCATATAGTCTAGGGAGTGCAGTTTGAAAACACCTGCCAAGTGTCGGTCCTGTCTGTGCAGGAGTCTCACATGCTTGGCAGGCCTCTTGCTCATTGCAGCACTCAGCACCCAGCCAAACTTCGCTGAAATTCTTCACATTGACCCCTCGGAGTGGACTTAAAGTGAGGACAGAAGATGAAGATGTTACTTTTAAAAGAGCTTTCTTTGCCATCCTTACATGGCATCTATTATGAAGGCTCACTGTACTTTACACCTTCATGTTGGATCACACAAGAAAGTTTTTAATCTCATCTTCAAGGAAGAGAGAGAAACATTGTCTTTCCCTGACCCGAATGGTGGATCCATACTTTTGCAGACAAAACAACAAATGACCAGTTGCCTTCAGGACAGAGGTGCTGCTGTCCCATGCTAGTAGCTGTCCCCAGCTGGTATGACAACCCCAATGGGAATTGGAGGTTATGCCTGGGCTGCTATTTCTGCCTGTAAAGGCCATAGGATCAATGAGAGTTATGCTTCTTCAGCCCAGGCACAGCAGATGTTCTTACGACTGCAGCCAACAGGCTAGTCCAGCTGCAGGTCACCAACCCATTCCTTGCCCACATCTATCAAGAGATGCACTGTTGTCTTCATGGCACGCCATGTGTACAGGGATTTGTGCCACAGGGAGAATATTTAACCCTTTTTTTCCACTTTCTTTTTCCCCTCCAAACCCCAAGATATTCTGCTGCTACAGTGCTGGCAGAGTGTATATTGCTAATTCATTACCATGACTTCTGCAAAGAGTGGGAGAACCACTGATGCAGTGTAAGGATTGTAGCAAGACAACAGGAATAAATCGCATTAAAGTGACATCAGACAGCTCTGAAGATTCAGGGTTAAAATTGCTAATACTGATTCATGAGAATAAGGGTTATTATAGCTAAACAGAGAAATAGTAATTGATTGTTCTTTCCACTTAGGGTTTTTACTTTTTTTTTATTAATGTGATAATTGTCAAGTACTCAAAAGTTAGAAAATCCAATGTTATGGTTATCTAAAATTCATCTCCTGGATAGGTGCACTGTGATACTGTCAAGTAATCATATATTTTCACTTATTCAAAAAAATTGTATATGTCTCTCACTGCACAGAATGGATGATGTCTTCTAAACCAAACAGAATTATGCAGTGAATGAGGTTGTTTGGACGACTGGTACTTTACTTCTCTTAGAAAATGCACTGTGAGCATAGAGACAATGTAGTGCCTGCAGGAGAAGGAGGAAGGGTGAATTTGGGGGGAATTGGACAAGCTACATAGGTGGGCGAAGACCAACAGCATGAGCTTCAATGAGACCAAGTGCTGGGTCCTGCACTTTGGCCACTATAAACCCATGCTGTGCTACAGGCTGCGGGCAGAGTGGTTGGAAAGCTGCCCAGCAGAAAAGGACCTGGGGATGCTGGTCAATAGCTGGCTGAACATGAGCCAGCGTGTGCCCAGGTGGCCAAGAAGGCCAATGGCATCCTGGACTGTCTCAGGAATAGTGCGGTCAGCAGGAGCAGGGAAGTGATCGTCCCACACTACTCAGTACTGGTGAAGCCACACCTTGAGTCCTGTACTCAGTGCTGGATCCTTTAATTGAGGAAGGACTTTGAGCTGCTGGAGTGAGTCCAGAGAAGAGCAATGAAGCTGGTGAAGGGTCAGGAAGGCATGTCCTACGAGAAGAAGCTGAGGGAGCTGGGGGTGTTTAGTCTGAAGAAAAGAAAGCTTGGGGGGACCTTATCACTCAGCAACTCCCTGAAAGGAGGGTGGAATCGGGTGGGGGTTGGCCTCTTCTCCCAGGAAACCAGCAACAGAACAAGAGGACACAGCCTTAAGCTGCCCCAGGGGAGGTTTAGGTTGGATGTTAGGAATAATTTCTTCACAGAAAGGGTGATTAGACATTGGAATGGGTTGCCCAGGAAGGTGGGGGAGTCACCATCCCTGAAGGTGTCCAAGAAAAGACTGGACGTGGCACTCAGTGCCATGGTCTAGTCGATACGCTGGTGTTGGGTCATAGGTTGGACTTGATGATCTCAGAGGTGTTTTCCATCCTAACAGTGATTCTGTGATTCCAGAGATCACCTCAGTTATTTCCCCTTCTACCATTTGTCACAGCTCTTTTATAGGATCCTAGAATAATTTATATTGGAAAAGGCTGCTAAGGTCATCAAGTCCAACTATTAACCCCCTGCTGCCAAGTCCAACACTAAACCTAGGCGGCAAGTGCCACATCTGCATGTTTTTCAAATACCTTTAGGGATGCTGGCTCCCTCATTTCCCTGGGCAGCCGGTTCCAATCTTTCATAACCCTTTCAGTGAAGAAATTTTTCCTAATATCCAATCTAAACCTCTCCAGGCACAACTTGAGGCCATTTCCTCTTGTTCTAGCACTTGTTACTTGGGAAAAGTGATTTCTCCTCCCCACCTTGCCACAAGCTCCTTTCAGATAGTTGTATGTGACGTTGCATAATAACTTAGTCTAATCATCTTGGAAGTTTGCTGCTGCTGTGTATTTCCTGCAATTAAGCTGCCGTCAGGCTCAGAGGAGATAAAAGTCAGCCAAGGCCTTTAGGAGAGACATCTAAGGCTGATACAAAGATACCCAGCTGATGATTCCAAAATTAGGAGGATTCAGAAATATTTTAAGAATAAGAAAGGTGGGGTTGTATTTTAATTTCCATTTTTTCTCCTGTAGTTGTGTTATTTTTACTACTTACTAATGGACCTTACAATTTTTTAAAAAAGAGAAGAGGAAAAAAGGTACTTGTGGGAATAATTGTTCTGATTAAAGATAATTTATGTTATAATTTTTAGTTTCATTAACATTTTCTTTGCATACTCAGTGGACGACAAGTGACATAAAGGAATAACATTACTGTACAGCTTCTATAAGAAAAAGCATTATTTGTAGAAGTATTTACAAATAGAGATGTCTTCTTTTTTTTTTTTTTGTAACCTGCATGCTGGGCATATTTGCCTTCATTTTCTCTCATCTGAAACCTGTAACTGTAGGCATGAGGGGCTGGATACATATATATCTGTATTTCAGGTTGGATTATGAGTGAATTTTTCAGGAAATGTGGACAATTAGGAGAGGTGCACACTGTGTAATGATGTCAGTGTGTTTCCTTTAAAACTGTTTTCCTTTCAAATGAAACTAAACTGGAAGGAGTGCCCCTCTCTGTTCAAGTCACCGATAGCTGTTGCATCCTTGGGACAAAACTAAAGTTAAGACAAAGTAACTCTCCCTAAAATGGATGACGTATGAAGGTCAGGTTGTCAGGAGGAACTCTTTCACTCCACAGTCTGCTCTGCAGTGCTGCCCTGATTGTTGATGTAGACATGGCCACTGTCTGCTGGGATAGATACTGTCAGGGTTTTGGGATGTCTTGTTTACAGTTGTTATGCTGTGGTATTTTTGTATTTTATATGCTGACAAAACTAGCCACCTTCTTTGACAGAGAATGTTTATCTCCAGTGAGCTTTTGATAAGATATCTCTACTGTGATTTTAAAATGGTCTTACAGCCATGCTGGCATTTTAATGTACCCTGGATTCAACTATAGTAGAGAGTAAAACTGTTGATTTCAGATGAAGTAGATTAGGACTGAAGCGGAGATTAAGCATGTACATTCATGCCTTTTAGAACTACTACCAGAATATGGGGTTTTACGCCCAACAGAGCTCCTGGATCTGTTTGCAGTAAGTTATGAGAGCTTCTACTGCATTCCCAGCTACAGTCAAAGAAAGGAAAGCATAGGGGAAGGTAGCTTACCAGTCAAGTTTACTGCTTGATTCTCCACTGCCTCAGTTGGATTAGAAGCATCCAGTTTCAGTAGGGAGAAGTTTCAGAAGTTGCTGGTCCTCAGCTTTTGTTTACTGCCACTCAGATGATTTGTTGTCACTTCTTGCTGTATCACACAGACTGTAAGTTTACTCGCTTGAAATT